>BDUI01002099.1:39050-54735 GCA_002335545.1 Apodemus speciosus | reverse complement strand
TTATCAGATTGACATTTTCTATGTCTAACTCATTTGGTTTAATCTATCTCTGGTTCAACACATTGCCTCTCAATGAGATGTCACTTCCAAACATGGCTTCTACATTTACCTTCATTGTTTGGGATTAAAGGTGTGTACTAAGGGTTTGTCTATATATCAGCCAAAGAGATTAAAGGTGTGTCTTTCCAGCAAGATCACATAGACCTAAAAGTCTATAGATGTGATTATTTGCCAGAGTAGCATGTTGCTAGATTAAAATTCCTTTACACTTGTTCTCCTGGTGTCCTCCTTCCTTTATGGTTTTTACAATCTCAATGGAATTCCCTGAGCTATCATAGGAGGGATTTGAGAGAGACCGCTCATTTAGACTCTACATAATGTTTGGCTGTGAGTTTCTACATCTATTCCCATCTGTGGCCACTGAGCCATTTAATAAAATATTTTAGCAAATGGATAGATAGACTCAAGTGTTGATACTATCAAGTTCTCGTGGAAAACTAGGATGCTTGCTATTATGATTTTATTGTTACTATTAGTATTCTAAGAATGAGCTAATAGAGATGATCTCATGTCTGAAATACCTCCACAAGATAGCCACCTGGGCCCTTATAAAGTCTGTTTATAGACCCATTCCACCAAAACCTCTCAGTATTCATTGATCTAAGGAAACCATACCTTCATAAGTCCTATACATAAAGCAATATGCTTCTATCAGACTAAGAGCAAGAGATATTTTCTGAAATGGGAATTGTAAGGAAATAATGGACTTGAAAATATGCCTCATGTCTACTAAAAAGATATAATAGAAAATAATAATTCAATATCTATAATCTGTGGGAAATACAGCTGTCACCTAATTGAACAGCTTTCCTTAGGGTGTAATTCTTGGGCAGCTGAAGGTACCCTGGTGGGCTGCTGTGTTTGTTTATTTCCTTMTTTTGTTACTCTTAAACTCCATGTCTATCTAGCTCAGTGGGTTGTTATTCTAACCAGAAATCTTCACTSTTGGCCATGATTTCTTGGAATCAATCATGGAGCTCACAGGTAGTTAATCTTATTTACTTTTCTGGAGGAAACCAGGACACAGACTACCTCTGAGTATTTTGTAAAGAACCACATTACTGCATTCTGCTAACATTAAAACATATTTACAATTGGATGCCAGTGAATCATAACAATGCTGAAGTGTTATTAATTTTCTGCAGTCGGAAAAGTTTTCCATCAGGAGAAATCTAATTCCTGTCTTGGTAACCACCTCATAATTCTAGATTTAAGGACTCTTAGATTTTACCCAGAACATTTAGTGTAAATTTTCTGAAAGCATATCAAGAAATATATATTGGGGCCAAAGAAGAATATTTACTCTTGGAAATGCTATCTCTAGAGTTGGAAAATTAATCTCTAAGAGTAACACTCACTCGAATCTATCAAGGCACTCTTACACAAATCTTGCAGCCAACAGTTTCACCAAAGTCATGAACACACCGAGAACAACGCCAAAGTACTTCTAAAGTGTCTTTTGATGAATCAATAGCGAGAGAGTTAATAATTAACATCCCCCATTTCTAAATTTAATCAAAAGTGGTAGTTTGAGCATGGTGGAAATATATTGTATGAAATCCTCATAAGAAATAATTTTAGAAGTACGTGCTTCTTGCAAAGAAGCCATATCACATAAAACATTAAACAGTGAAACAAACAAACAAACAAACAAAAACCCCCAGCACATTAGTTAAGGCTTCCAGGAAGTTTCTATCTGTTAAGCTCTCACAGATAGAATTAGTTTTAGAAAATTGTATCAGGATTTACATTTGTAAGACAACAGTGAACAATCCTATATCTAGAAAGTAACTTTTTTTTCAATATTTCAACTTATTTTGTTGACTAGAATTCAACAATGTCTTGTAGAAGAGTCAGAATCTAACATGGTGATTCTTTGTTGTTTATGTGTTTTCTTATTGCAAAGAATAATTTATTTTGTTATATTTGTAATTTTTAACAATATTTAATTCACTTTCACCATGATTGCAGCCTTCCTTCTCTCCTCCCAGTGCATCTCTTAAAATTCCCTCCCCATCTCCCCTTCCCTTAATCTCAGACAAGGGGGAATCCCTGTTTGGATACCACCAAACCCTGGGACAAATATCAGAACTAGGCATCTCCTCTCTTGCTGAGGACCAACAAGGTAGTCCGAGTAGAGGAAGGAGATGCAACGGCAGGCAACAAATTCAGAGGGAGCCCCAACTCCAGTTGTTAGAGGAACACATGAACACTAAGCTGCACTTCTGCTACAAATGTGTAGGGAGCCTGGGTCCAGCCTCTTAATGCTCTCTGGTTAGTAATTCATTCTCTGTGATCCATGTGTGCACGTTAGTTGATTCCATAGRTTTCCTTGTGGTGTCCTTGACCTCGCCAGCTCGCTCAATTCTATCTCACAACTCTTCCAAAAGACTCCCTGAGTTCTCCCTGATGTTGACTGTGTGTCTCTGCATGTTTCCATCCACTGCCGAATGGATCCTCTACAGTAAAAAATTCTTTCAAAATACATTTTGATGTCTAATATATTGAAGTCCCCCACCTTTATATTGGTGGTAGGGTTATCCAGTAAARGAAACTATGAATCGTTTCTTGTATCTTAAAAAGACACATACTCATGTGAGGGACACTTCCAAATTCTGTATTGACTGTGAGATGAATTTAGTTCCTTTGATATCTGGATGGAAATTATATTTTGTTTTGGATTAGAATAGATTTTCCAATTACTCATTAATGTACAAAATTAACGTCCATTCTCAGAGACTTTGGAAAACATTAACTTAAAGTGCTCTATGATTAAAATATAATCAGTTTTATACTCTGGGAATAGGAAATAACAAAATTCCAACTTGAATTGTTATCATTTTACTTGAATTGTTATTTATTTTATTTACATGACCTCAGTATCATGAATATCATATATATATATATATATATATATATATATATATATATATATATATATATATATATATATATAATCAGCTAGTTGATTAGATCAGCTTGTTTGTGGTGGTGGTTCTAGGTAATGTGGACAACTGAGTGAACCTGACTTAATTATTAAGTTGTTAAGAAAATAATTGCCTATAGCTTGGATGTTTACTAGGGCAATGTAGAAAGTTGTATCTTAAATACTCACATGATGGACCAGATTCTTCCCCCGAGGACTGGGGGAAGCCTGGGAACTGAAGGAGTTTTATTTTTAAAAATATTATCCAAAGCATCCATTATCGTATAGGAAAATTGCTGGAGAATCACACACAGGATTTCTCTATATACTGAGATGAAATGTCACCAGACATTATTGGTAATGTCCAATTGAGACTTCTCAATAAGGACCAGGATTCAGCACACATCAGAAATTTATAGTATGGGGCAGATGTTCGAGTTTGAATGTAGGGTGTATATARTTGCAATAATAGAGATTATTGACATAATTCAGGGAGTATTATGTATATGTGCATACATGTATACATTTATATGTGCAAATATACTATATGCATATTCATTCATGTGGTATACAAGCATGTAAATGTGTATTTATATGTGCATGTACATTGCATGTAGTCTGACCATTAACTTTCAAACTCACCAGTTGCTTCTGTGTTATACCTAGAAAATATTAAATAATTCTCTGATAATATTCTTCAGAATGACAGTTTTGCTATTAAGAGTGTAGCACAAGTAGAAGTCTCACGGTTTTAAGTCAAATTTTAAAACATAGGAGAAATATACTTCCTTTCCCTGTAATATGAACTGCAAAAATAAAAGTTCAGATTTATTTACTTACCTATATTTTTGTTGTAAATAATTCAATCATAATCTTCCTTAAGTTGTGATACAAAAGAAGYGTGATCAGTTTCTACTTGTCTCTGCTTTGTTTGTTTATACTCTTTCCATATTTTACTGATTGAAAGCATTGTAAACACTATTTCCTTTTATTTAGAAGACTTTTCTCTCCAGTTTTCTTTTCATATTTTTTCTTTTTTTCTTTTTTGTACGTATATCTCCAACATTGAAATGTAGATTATATGGCTTTAGAAAGAAATCTATAATAATAAAATCACATGAAATAGGTAATCTGAAAATCTGGAGAAATGTATATCCTAGAATGTATTCCCCAACGCTTATATATTAAACACTGCTCACCAGTCACATAAAMCAGYTCATATTTATTGATTGGATTATTTGAAAAGTGTAAGGAATAGTATTGTTAAAGCTAGAATGATTATTAATCATACAAACTATTGTCTTCATAAATATGTTTTACATATTATCTATAAACATTGCTTGTATAAAATTCCATATATTGCTGGTACAACAGTGAAAAAAATACACTTTTCTTCTATCTCCCTTTTATAGCCCAGTGTTCTGTCTTATTGAAAGCACAAATTGCACTTTGATGTAAAAAACATGAAATTAGAACATTTTTGACATTTATAACATTTATAGAAATAAATACAGTGTTTCCTGACATTTGAAATGAAAAAGTTTTAGCCAAATGAGACATTTGTTTAACATGTTATTCAGTTATTTTGCAGATTTTTAATTTTTGCTTTATTCTATCTATAGCTTTAACTTTGTACTTTACTTTCTTAGGGATTTCAAGGCAAGACAGGCCCCCCTGGACCAGGAGGCGTGGTAGGACCACAGGTATGTCTCTTTATTCTTCTAGCATTTTTTATCTTTTTAAAAATCTTTATTAAGCTGACTTAAATGTTTGAAATTTTAACAAAGTAATTTATTATTGTTATTTTTATTATTATTTTGCCTTGGCTTAAAATAATTTCTCGAGACATACAAATTGGCTTTGAATTCATTATATAGCTACGAATGACTGTGGAAAAATGTTTTCACATTAATAAGTTAGAGTTTCAGTAATTACAGGTAGGGAATTTAAACCTGGAAATGTATGCAAAAAGTGTTCTTTTCCCACATCAAAAACAAAAAACATATTGTATTTCGGGAATGTTATCCCACAAGCAAACACAATAATATATCCTGATTTTTAACAGTCTCTGCTGCTAGAGTTTTTCTCAGTATGTTTTAAATTATTTAATCATGTTTAAATGTTTAAAGTGTTTATTTTGCTGTGGCAACAAAGGGCAGCCAGCCACCATTTCCTCTATACACTGAAAGCTTTTCTTACTGCAGTTTTACAGGACAATTAGATGACGGGACAAAACCATCAACCAAAGAGTACCCATGGAGTTACCCATGGCTCCAGACACATAGGCAGCACAGGATAGTCTAGTTAGACACCAAAGGGAGGAGAGGCCCTTGGTCCTGGAAAGACTTGATGCTGTAGTGTAGAGAAATACCAGGACTGGGAAGCGGGGGAGGGTTTATTAGGGAAGGGGAGATGGCTTATGGGATTTTTCGGGGGAGGGGGAAACCAGGAAAGGGGCCAACATTTGAAATGTAAATAAAGAATATATCTAATAAAAAAATAGATGACRTGGAATTTCCCCCTCAGCATTTGCTGTAACTTCAGGCGGCTGGCTTTTTAGTACAGCTTCCAGTGCAAACTCCTGTACTAGACTTGYGGATCCCTTGCTGTCCCACCTTAGACTTGGTCAAATGAAGATGAATCGACTATTTGTAGGGGGTGCTTGGGTCAAAGAAATTTCAAAGGCAACTGCTTCATTTGTTTGGGATCCAAGGGACTCTGAGCTATTGAGTGAGCAGTGAGTGAGGGCTTCAGTACCCTCTGGAGTGGAGTCAGTGCCTCTGTGTTGTAAAGCTCAGGTGACAGCTCATATCAAAAGAGGAATAACATGAAACTGTCATTTATCACACCGAGTTTTGAAGAGTAACTGGGTGAGCCTCCCTCTCAAGTGATTCTAGTATTGGGAAAAGAAATTATCCTTGCATACTTCATATAATTCCTTGGCACATCTGGCTGTTCCCACCAAGACTACAGTAAGCTTTTCAAACACTTGCCAGAGACACTCCTTTCATTATGTTCTAGGAGGTGTTCTATTGCCCATCACAAAAATAAAGGAAAATGATCTCAGGAAGGAAAGTAATCTTTGAGTTTGCTTTTTTATTTATTTGCCCAGAATGAAAGGACACTGAATATGGCTTTGCTTGTTTGATTTAGGGACCAACTGGAGAGACTGGCCCTATAGGTGAACGTGGGCATCCTGGCCCTCCTGGTCCTCCTGGAGAGCAAGGACTTCCTGGTGCTGCAGGGAAAGAAGGTGCAAAGGTACCACAAGCTAGCAGACATTCTCCTACTCAACGCTTTGGTATATTCCTCATCACTTATGAGGGGAGTCCTACGATTTTCCATCCTATTAAACTTCAGGACAATATTCCATGGAGAAATTTAGTGTGAACTTATTTAAAGATATTACTAAATTACTCAAGAATCATTTCACTGGCCATAATGCCACCAGTTTTTGTATACCCTTACATCTGGGTAGCATTCTTTATTTTAATATGCATGGGATTCCTAATGAAAGTCTTTTAATTAAATGACATTCAAGTTCTACTTTCACATTTTCTTTAATTAACTGTAAAGGATACTGTTTTGTTCATCAACCTGTGTAGAAATTACACTTTGCAGATGACATGCATTATATCTCCCAGGGCGATCCTGGTCCTCAAGGTATCTCAGGGAAAGATGGACCAGCAGGAATACGTGGTTTCCCGGGTGAAAGAGGCCTTCCTGGAGCCCAGGTAGCGNGGTCTGCTGTAAATTGCTTTTACTATGTTTAGGTAAGGGCCTTGAATTCCTGTTCTTTCCAAGACTTTTAACATGAAAGGATGCTGAATTTTGTCAAATGCTTTTTCAGCATCCAATGAGATGACCATGTGTATTTTTTCTTTGAGTCAATTTTTAACAGTCAATTTCACAGCTGTTACTCGCCCAGCTGTTAGAAAAGCACTGAGCATGGCCTCTTTGATAACTRCGTGCTAGAACAGCTGAACACAGCTGACCCTGGCAAGCTGGATGAGTGTGGGTCAGAAGAGCGGCCTGTTTACTGAAAGCAGAGAGGGACTGAGCCTGCTGGCAGAATCAGGAACACCTCACTCACACTGGAAGGGACCTTCATGCTGAGCCCAGGATGTCCTCGCCTGRCCAAGGCAAGCAGAGGTAGCAGTGTGTGGAAGCACAGAGGCCCAACAGGCATGGTGCACTATTTCAGGGATGCCAGAAGTGCAAATGAGAAAAAAGACTCTGGCAAGAATATGAGGGACTGTGAGTGAACGGGGTGGGGGGGGGGGGGGGGGGGGGGGGGGGGGCGCATCAAGAATTTGACCAAAATCACTTCTGCAGAAGACATCATTTTTAAAAAGGAGAAAGAAAGATTTCAAATGTCATTTTTACTTATTCTTTTACTTTAGCTTGCTATATACTAATTCTATACTTCTATAGTATACTTAATATAATCATGGTGATCCGGAGCATACAGAACACTGTGCTCTGAGGAAGTAAGACCTATCGGGAGGCTGATGGGGCAGTCTACAGTGAGGTGAATGGTAGCCAGGGCTGGGGGCCGGACAGAAAACCTTGACATGAGGACATTGTGATTTGAGAGGCTATAGAGAAAATAATCAACAGAGAGAGGTACAAGCTTCGGTAAGCCCATAGAGCACCCTGGTGTGGAAAGATCCAAAGTACATTAGCCAAAAGTGAAATATCAATGTCATGAATAAAAATGTTGCCCCAGAAGCAAAGCGGCTTCACTCAGCAAAGAAAGGCTGTAGACAACAGCAGAGGGAGCCAGGGCAGTGGGCAAGAGGCAGGGGCAGTATGCAGGAGCCAGGATAGTGGGCAGGAACCGGGCCAGAGAGCAGGAACTGGGTCAGAGGGCAGGAACTGGGGCAGTGGGAGGTGCCAGGGTAGTGGGCAGGAGCCAGTAGCAGTAGGCAGGAACTAGGGCAGTGGGAGGAGCCAGAGTGGTGAGCAGGAGCCTGGTCAGAGGTCAGGAGCCAGGACAGTGGGCAAGAACCAGGGGCAGTAGGAGAAGCCAGGATAGTGAGCAGGATCCGGGGTAGTAGGCAGGAATCAGGGGYAGTAGGGAGGACCTGGGGCAGAGGGCAGGAGCCCAGGCAGAGAGCAGGATCCAGGGCAGTGGGAAGAATTTGGGGCAGTGGGCAGAAGCTGGGGCAGTGGGCATGAGCCGATGTTGAAAATCCATGTTGTCTAGGACATGGCCAAAATGTTTCTGAGTAACAAAAACCTGAAGAAAGACTACCCCAGCAGGAAAGAATATGAGTCAAGCTTGTCTCAAAATGAAGCAGAGTTTGGAACCAAGAAAGGAGGCTGTGCTAAGGAATTGAGATGAGCATGTACTCAGTGGACAGAAACTCTGGCAGGGAAATGTGAGGTCTAGATAGGAAAATGAAAGTGATACACAAAATGGAGGTTTCTAAATGGACAAAGATAAATTACAGGGCTGAGAAGTTGAATTGGTTGCTTTGATCCATGAATGCTTGATCCAAAGGACTAAGATGACCTTGATGGCAGTCCAGGAGAAGTCACCTCAGGCAAACACAGAGGAGGTTGTGTTAAGGAAGGAGAGGGAAATGGCTAGAGAGATAAAATGTGAGAACAGGAATCTGGATTCCCCCATCATCCACATAATTACTCGGTAGACATGGGACCACCTCTACTTCCAGAGACAGAACCAATGGGTAAGCCAGCCAGGTCGCTTTGCGGCATCCATGAAGTCAAGATTTAATGGTGAGATCTTGCTTCAATGAATAATGTGGAGGGTAATAGAGGAAGACTCCCTATTTGCACACATGTGCATGGGCAACTGCACATACATGTGTACCCCCACAAACATGCATACCATACACATGTACAGACACAAAGACATACAGACAGATGGGGAGAGAGAGAATATGAATCAGAAGCTGGGAGGTGTTTATACAATCAGAAAACAAGAAGGAAAGGAGATTAATTGAGTCAACATGGATAGTCAGCAAATGTGGTTCACATGTGTCTCAGAAGAGACTCAGTGACCAAGACAATTTACAGAGGACAGCATTTAATTGGGATCTTATAGTTTCAGAGGACAAATCCATGACCATCATGATGGAACAGGCAAGCAGGCATGGTGCTGGAGCAGTAGCTGAAAGGTTACATCCTGATCAGCAAGTTAGAGAAAAAGAGAAAACTAGGCCTGGCATTGGCTWTTGAAACCTCTTAGTCCACCCCACAAACAAACCTCCTCCAACAAGGCCACACCTCCTAATCCTTCCCAAACAGTTCTACCAACTGTGGGCCAATCAGAGCCTTGAGACCACTCTCAAGAGCAGATAGAAGATGCACATTTTTAGAGACTTGGTATACAGAAACCACCAGACAAAGTCTCCCAGAGGCCTGCTCTAGAGTTCATATTTAATGTGTTGAAACAAACACAAAAGTACCCACAGAAGATGACACWGGGAGCCAGGAAACAGTCCAATGCTGCCTCCCTGTTAGAAGCCATGTTCCAGAAGTGAGTGGAACAAATCTTCAAAATGATTAAAGAAAAAAAGAAACAGAAAAGCAAAGAAAGAAACTGTAAAATTATCAACCTGGAAATCTATATTTTAAGAAATCTTTTAAAAATACAGGGGAAAAGGAGACATTTCAGAAAAGATAAACAAGTTTGTAACCAGTGAACCCATACAAAAAGAGTGTAAGAAACTCTTCAAACACAAGCAATGGTGCTCAATAGGAACCTGTTACCAAGGTTCCTGGGACTGTTACTAGCAACAGGCAGCATCAGAAATTAGAAAGGATGAATGCAGAATAAGATGACGTCATCTTTATGACATTTCACCTCAATATATTGCAGTAGACAAAAATGATGACATTGTCTTGTGGGATGCATGAAGGTGGTTKGTACAGAGTACATGACAGTTGAATAAAATGGGAGTAAGTGGGTCCTGGAGGATCAAGAGAGTTCTACATTTCATAAGAAGTAGAGCTTGTCAGCTGTGAAGAGTTAAAGGCTTATATTACAACCACTAGGGTAGCCACAGCCAAACCAGTGTAATAAAATGCAGCTAAAATTAGTAAATAGAGACACATTGGAGCTTGTTGCCAAGTCACTAGCTGGTGCTTTTGCTTTTGCTGCTGTGTTTTCCAGGGTCCTACTCCAAAAATCACTGCTCAAGCCAATGTTTTATTACTTCCTCTAAAAATGTGTGTGTGTGTGTGTGTGTGTGTGTGTGTGTGTGTGTACACAATAGCTTCTTTGACTCAGTTTTTGAAGTAGAGGTGTGATGTCCTCAACTTTGTGCATTTTATTTAGCATTGCCTTGGTAAATTGAGGTTCTTTGTGGTTCTGCAGGAATTTATGATGTTTTTAACATCTGTAAAAAAAAACATTAAAATTTCATAGAGATTGTGTTACATTGTAGATCAATTTGAGTCATATGGAATAAATAATTATACAGTACAACAAGTTAAAAGTTGTGAGATTGAGGCCCAGAGAGGTGACTCAGTCATTCAGAGTGCTTGCTGCTCTCAGGAGGATTGGAGTTTCTATCCCAGCAACCACCACAAAGATGGCTCACCACATACCTGTAATTCAAGCTCCAAGGGATCTGGTACCTTCTTCNGTACAGAGTACATGACAGTTGAATAAAATGGGAGTAAGTGGGTCCTGGAGGATCAAGAGAGTTCTACATTTCATAAGAAGTAGAGCTTGTCAGCTGTGAAGAGTTAAAGGCTTATATTACAACCACTAGGGTAGCCACAGCCAAACCAGTGTAATAAAATGCAGCTAAAATTAGTAAATAGAGACACATTGGAGCTTGTTGCCAAGTCACTAGCTGGTGCTTTTGCTTTTGCTGCTGTGTTTTCCAGGGTCCTACTCCAAAAATCACTGCTCAAGCCAATGTTTTATTACTTCCTCTAAAAATGTGTGTGTGTGTGTGTGTGTGTGTGTGTGTGTGTGTGTACACAATAGCTTCTTTGACTCAGTTTTTGAAGTAGAGGTGTGATGTCCTCAACTTTGTGCATTTTATTTAGCATTGCCTTGGTAAATTGAGGTTCTTTGTGGTTCTGCAGGAATTTATGATGTTTTTAACATCTGTAAAAAAAAACATTAAAATTTCATAGAGATTGTGTTACATTGTAGATCAATTTGAGTCATATGGAATAAATAATTATACAGTACAACAAGTTAAAAGTTGTGAGATTGAGGCCCAGAGAGGTGACTCAGTCATTCAGAGTGCTTGCTGCTCTCAGGAGGATTGGAGTTTCTATCCCAGCAACCACCACAAAGATGGCTCACCACATACCTGTAATTCAAGCTCCAAGGGATCTGGTACCTTCTTCTATCCTCTGTTGAGGCCCCTGCACACACATGTTTACATACATGTACACAGAAACATGCATAAGTAAAATAAAGTAAATCTGTTTTAATTGAAAGACCTAGGAGCTAGAGAATGCCTTGGCAGTTAGGAGCATATGTTGCTCTTCCAGATCTGAGCTCAGTTTCAGCACTCACACTGGACCCCTCACAACTTCCTGCAACTATAGTAGCAGGGAACCCAGCACACTCTTCTAGCCTCCATTAGCATAGGCATATGCATAGGCATACATTCACAGAGACACACAACCATACATGTAACATAACCATAAACAAGACAAAAATATTAGTGAGATGCATCTGTTGCCACCTGTAGAAGCCAATTGGTTAGCTTTGATAGCATTTTTTTTGTAAGGGTGGAAAATATTACACCAAAGATCCAGTGCCCACCCTTTAAAGGCAAAAGAAGGCCATGTTAAGGGTAAAGTAAACAAAACAAAAAGAGATAAAGAAAGTAGCTGAATCATGAAGTCAAGTCCTGAGATGGAAATGATGTTGTCAAAATGACACTCTGCAAAAATCAATAAAACCAATGAATATCTACAGTCTAGAGGACAAGACGCTCACAAGCAGCCCTTTCAGAAACCATGCTATCCTATGGAAATCATATGTTACGGGAAATATTTAAAAAGAACCCGCCATCTATCCTGCCCTGCCAGGCCACAACACCATGTCCCAGTGGGGTCCTGCTTGGTGTGATCTCGCCACCCAACTATTCTCTCCAGCTAGCACCCCAGCTGTGTTTTCTCTCTGCCATAAACCCCTGTAATCGGCGGACCCACATTCTAGTAACCTAGTAAATCAAAACTCTTAAAGCTTAATTAACCAATCAGATTTATGTGTAAATAATATTACAATTTACAAGATGTTAATTCAATAATATTAGAGCCAATTGATAATGCTAAAGCCTTAACCCAATTATTCTAACCTTTTGATAACACCACATTGGACTTCTTTGTCTGTTCTTCTCCTCCTGTGACCCCTCTCTCTTCCCCCACACCTCGCTCTGCTTCCCTTTCCTGTCCAATCACAGGTCTTCCACTGTCCTAATGTGATTGGACAGGGAATATCCTGCAATGGTCATAAACTATTAACCTCTTAAAAAGATAATCACATGGTATTAAGAGCAGAGTTTGTACTGCTAGAATCAAGGCAAGGGATCCAGCGCTCACTACAGTAGTAGAAGCAAGAATCCACTGGCCTGACCTCCTTTCCAAAGCAGGATGCCAAGGATTCTGACTTGCTCTAAAGCAAGTCCTAAGACCACTCTAGAAGTACCTCCCTGACATGCATAGAAATGGGATGCTCCTATCACTGAATACTTAGGGTCACAAAGGACAGGAGCAGGGAACACACGGGYTGTCGCTGTGCCTCCGATCAGACTCCCTTGGTTACAGGTTGTCACTGTGCATCCGATCAGACTCCCTCAACCCTGTCCTGTTTCTGATCCTTGCCCTCTTTCCACCAGCCCAATGCATAGAAAGATACARGCTTCCCCTGCTCCCCCGTTCCCTGATTCCCCTAGTTCCCTGCTTCCCCGGTTTCCTGATTCTCCCCCTCAAGTGTCTCGTTTCAATAAAACTCTTTTTTTAAATTAATTCATCCACTTTTCTCTTGTTCATCTGTCTTTTGCTATGAATGCGAAAAGAAATGTCTTCCCTCCTACACTCTTTTAATTATGTTACATACTCTATCACATGGACAGTTTTCTTGAGTGACTCACATTATCCAAACAGACTCAAGAATAAGTAAAAAATGTAAATGGCTCTATATCAATTGAAGAACTTAAGTTGGGGATCTCAAACTTCCTACTGAGAAAGCCTGAGGCCTAGAGATGTCATTAAAAATACACAAATCCAGGCTACATTTGTYTATAAAGGAGAGCTGGTCCAAATACTTCCCAGCTCATGTGATGAAGCCAATAATGCTTTTACTCTAGAGCCACATGAGCCAAGCCCCAGACAAAAGAAACAAAACTAGTCATTATCCCCTATGATGTCAGATGTAAAAGCCAGAGACAAGCATCATATGATTAGAACCAATACTCTGAGAAGCAACATATTATAGCACTGGAGGTAGTCCTGTAAGTGCATCTAAAAACACAACTCACTTGATTGACGAAAACTCACATGGTGACTTCAGTGTTGGAGGAAAAGCATTATGTAATAGTCAACAACCTTGAAACATGAGACCTCTCACCAATAAAGCAATAGAAGTTCACAGACTCAGACTCTGAAATTCAATAGAAGTGCCACCACTCTCTAACATCAAGAATAAAGCAAATGTGCCTCTTCAAGTCTCTGGCATTCTGGTGATGCTCACCAGGCCTGAACAGAACCATATCTGTCCTGTGTTAACTGATCAGGTTTTGGAAGTGAAAACCCTCTTAAGGAATCTATTTTTAATGGACTATAAATAAAACTTACATTGAGGAAAGCTGCAATAATGAAAATTAATTTTGTTAATCAATAGAAATAACCAAATAATAGCTAAGTGATTATTACAATACCATAAAATGCCAGAGAGTTTGGGGCTGATGTATTATGTGATGATCAAAATCCATCTCCTGAAAATGACTTTAGTGTCAATGTGACTCTAAGAAGACAGAAATACATTGTCTGTGAACCAGAAGAACAAATTGTACTTGTTAGTTCTTGTCAACCTTACACTAACTGGAGTCAGTGTGGAAGAGCAAACCACAGCGGAAGGATTCCCTCCCAAAGACTGGGCTGAAGCAATATATGTAGGGCATTTTCTTGACTAATTGTTAATATGGAAGAACCTAGTTACCATAGGAGATACCAGTCCTGGGAGGTGACCCTGGGTGGTATAAGAAGCAAGCCATGGGGAGAAGACCAGTGCGCAGGGCTCCTCCATGGCCTCTGCATCAGCTCCTGCCTCTAGGTTCCCACCTTGAGCTCTTTCTCTGACCTCCCCTCATGGTGGACTATAAGCTCTAAGATGTAATGAATCCTTTCCTCCCCAAGTTATCCTTGGTAATGGAGAACATCATAGCAACAGAAAAGTTACTAGACACTAATATCCCTTCATTCCCTAGTGCCATGTCATCTTTGACATGTATTAGTGTAAAAAGTTTGATGTGTCTACATGTAATCTAGAATCCACGGATGAGAGAAATCACAGGGCATTGCCTTTCTGGATCTCAATCATCAGTCAATATAATGGTCTGCTGTTGCACCCCTGGTCAAAGTGCATGGCATAGAGTTGAAGGAAATTGTCTTTTTTAAACACACATCATTATATATAGTGCATATGTGTTAATAAGAAAATATTTTGAAGTGGAAAAGTGAAAGAAAAAAGGACCAGAATTGCCACGACAGCAGCGGTCCTTGGGCAAGCTGTGTATCCACTGCAGCACTGGCCTGGCCCAAGCTTTTTCAATTTGACTCATTCCAAATTTTTCAGAAAAAAAAATGCGGATATATACAACACAAGCAGGGAAAAGCAAGACAAAGGCTTTACACAACTTGGCCCAAGACTTGCTAGAAATCTACAGAAACCATCACAAGGTGACATGGACAGAGGGGCAGACACAGGCGATGGAATAGAAAGCCACGAGCTAAAGCCTGAAGGTAGCTAGCATGACATACACGACAGAGTACTGAGACCCTGTCTCAGCCAAGGTCAAAGGTCAGGTCCCACACTCCAGACTGTTCTCTAACCTCCGGGTGGCACATGCATCCTTGACCTCTGATATCCAAATGCACACATGCACATATGAATCACACATGTGCACACATGCGCATATGCATCACACACATGCATACATACATGCACACATGCTCGCACACAGAGAGACACATACATAATGCATGCACAGAATATTTTTAAAAATTTGTTTTACAAATCATAATGTGGTGCCACAAAAGATGAGGTGGCCTGTTAGCATTTACGCAAGAACCCTACTCAGACCCCAGGAATACAAAGGTTGCTGATGAAGCTCTGGGATCACATGACTTACCTTGAGAGAGTAATATATAAGATAATTGGAATATCAGTATTACAATTATATATCAGTTTATCGTAATGATATCAGAATTTCCTGGGACAGTTAAAGGTGAAAATAGATAAAAATCAACCTTTGCTTCATACCACAAAYAAGTCCTTTCCATGTAAACTAGGTCTCAGTTTTGAAAGGAAAAGATCGAAAAATGTTTCAGAAAACATACAGGAGAGAGCTGCAGGTGGTCGCCAACCCGCACGGACACCAAGTCGCTCGGGGGTCTGTGYACTCTGGGCCTGGGACTGTAGCCCAAGCAGCCACCTTGCAGCAGGTCAGAGCGGCAAGTGGTCACTGAGCTCAC
>BDUI01002096.1:134431-147967 GCA_002335545.1 Apodemus speciosus | reverse complement strand
AAATCTTTCGGGAATTCCACTAAGTACCTCATTTTTTTCCTGTTGGTTTTTTCCCTAGGGCCTAGCATTCTCTGGTCCTTTACAGATGCTTACAGATGAGAGCACTGTGCCCTTGTGGTAGCAGCTATGGCAGTGACTGAGCCCTCCCTGTGTGGCTATCACTGGCTTCTGTGACCACTTACTACCTGCCTCCTAACTTCCAAGATTTCTTGCACACCTCTCTGTTATTTTTGATTTGGCATATACTCATTTGCTATTTTGTATCAAGGAGAAGAGTTCTGGGTCCTAGGTCACTTGGACCTCCTGCTTCACACACCTGGCAGAATTGTACAGTGGCTCCAGAGCACACTTCTAAAGCCCCAGATGACACCTGCCATCGGCTTGTGTAACACAGACCTTTAAATTGTGGGCAATAGCACCACCTTGCAGGTGGTATTACACGGAAGACACTGGAATAATCCTATAGGAATTTTTGCTGGTGCCAGGAGTCTCACACTTTGGGTAAAACACTCCTCTCTGGCTTTGGTGAGAAGCACAGTTGTTACAGCATAAATACAGCCCAGGTGGAGCTCAGTATAGGAATTTAAGTGGAATCTTAAAAAGAAATGTAGGTACAGATCACTGCAGGCGAAGCTTTCTGACTTGGAGATCATAAAAATACACTCACTCAGAACAGTAAGGGCTAGATGGGCTTTGTGGAGGATGCCTTTATCTCACTCTACCTACATGCCTGCTCCTTTAAGAACTTGTGGCTGATTTTGACTAGGTTTCTGTTACAAACACAGCTTCTCTAACGCCCTTGCAGACTATTAACCAGGTGCCTACATCTAGCCCAATACCCAAACCCCCTTATATTGAAATGGAAGGCCTAGGAACTCAGGAGGCAGCAGGAGCAAGATACAGATGAGTCAGTAGAGATCCAGGTAAGACAAATATGCCCAGAAGCACATTCTTATACATCACTTCAGTCTACTTTAAACCATTAATTCATTCAACAAACATTTTTATAATTATTTTTAGTTTATGTGCACTAGTGTTTTGCATACCTATATGTCTGTGAGGTTGATAGATGCCCTGGAACTGTTGTTTCAGACAGGTTTGAACTGCCAGGTGTGTTTTGGGAATTGAACCAGGATCTTCTGGAAGGGCAGTCAGTGCTCTTAAACCATTGAGTCACTCCTACAGCCCTGCAAAATTTATTAACACCTAAAACATGCCAGAATTTTCCTAGGTACTTGCGATGGGGAGTGGGGGAYGACCATACCCCCATTACATTACATTCTCACAAAGTATGATGTATGTATCTGCTCTTGTATCAAGGAGGCATTTCAAACAGACATGCACAAATAAATCCCTAATTTAGACAGCAATCTCACGTCTGGAAGATGTTCTCTGCTATTTCCACCTTGCACCTCCTTCTGGACAGAACTGGAAACATGTCAGTAGAGATGCCTGGAATTTCAGTCAGATAGACAGAGCTGGTCTCACTGTGAGTCGGTACTAGGTATAGTACATTACTCACAGGAAGGCCCAAGTGCTGGTCTTAGCTGACAGTCTCCTCAGCTACAGACCATATCCTGGAGAGGAGGGGCATAGCTCTATGTCCCATTCCATTCTTAGCATGTGACTAGGTCCCTAAAGGATTGTCAGTTTGTTGAATAAATGATTGGCTCCTGTGGAAAGAATAGCTCTCCACAAAGATATCCTGTTTATRTATTTAAGCTACAAATGCCCAAAAGAGATTGTTTAGTGATTCAGAATACAATGGTGAATCTAAAATTATCACTTGTATATTTTGTTCCTATTTTATGCATTCTTAGAATCCAAATGGGGCCAGGTGCAGTGGCATATYCCTTTAGTCCCAACATTTGGGAGGCTGAGGAAGGTGGATCTGAGTTAAAAGCCAGCCTGCTCTACATAGTGAGTTCTAAACAGTCATAAGTACATAGTAGGCTGTCTCAGAAAACAAAATCCAATGCAAATTGTACAGATTTCTTTACCTCTACTCCTCCCCCAACAAAAAAAGCCTAAATATTTTAATAAAAATACCAATCTATTATGTTTCTTATCACCAATCCCTTATTAATAATACTTAAAAATTCTGAAAAACTACTCCAAGTCTGTGACAGAAATGAGCTTATACTGTGTACAGCACAGCTTATGCCAGTTGCATTCTTGGTTAACTGAAGCCTAGTAACAAGGTGCTGGCTCCAACCCCATTAACATAAATCTACAGCATGTAATTCGCCTTTAAAGATTCTATATTACAAGATTCCCAAGTACTTTAAATACCGTATGAATACCACAAATAAAAGAAATTAATACCATGCTGTGCACTACTGCCACCTTCTGACAGCAACTTAGAACTATAAAATTGTGCGTTTGAGAGAGGCAAATGGATTGGGAGTTTGAAGTAGTTCTTACAGGTACCTGAGAGGCTATCTCAAACAAGCAACAACAAAAACAAACTATCAATATGTGATCAAAGTRCAAATGTCTTTTATATTGTACAGAGCTAAGAACACACTATGACTTAGTGAGCTTAGCTTATTCCACAAGCAATTACTGTGGAAACCCCTCTACCAATGTAGAATAACTGCASCATGTTCAATGTTGTGTGTTCCTTAGAACTGCACTTAGAAGCTCGATTGCTTTTGATTCACTGTACCGAGGTCCTTGTAGACATAGCTAATGCATGAACATTACAGGTCTGAGGTTGGAAGCTACTTCTTATTCGTATACTGGGTTGGGCTGAAAGCTATACCATCACTGTCCAGAACTTCTGTGACCATTTCCTCGGAAGCACCTGCAGTCACAGGACAATCTACACTGCAGTGTGTCTCAGGCAGTGGTCTCTTAAACAAACATAGAGCACGGCAGTAGTCTTTGGACGGCCAGGGCTACACAAAGAAACCCTATCTGGATAAATCAAAAGAAAAATAAAGTGTGGAATAGCACTTGTGTGTTAATATTGGTGTGCAGTTTTGACCTGGACTTTAAAATCTGCTATGTCTTCTGTACAAAAGCTATTTCAGACCTTTCCCATCTCCAAGAAAACCAAGTGAATCACAAGCATTGGCTGTCAATCTGTGAGGTGCATTGTAACCAAGCTCAATCTGCAAGTCAAGAATCAAAAACACAAGCAGTACTGGACTTTAGAAACCTCAAGCCCTGCCAGTCTTATTGTCACTGTTGGGAGAGGGAGAACATGGTCAGCTTGGAGCTCAGCCGTGATGCCATTGCTGTGGCTCTCCAATCCCACACAAGCTGAGATGTTTGGCAACCCATGATCAACCTATAGTCACTGGAGGGGGGAAGGGACAGACACCCAAAGTGTGAGTCTTGTTATGATGGCCCTTCAACAGTTGTAAATTTTTAAGACCAATGCAGATCTCAGATTTTCAAACTAGGAATGCTCAGTTTGTCACTACTGTCTACAAGTTAAATCTTAAGCTTATATTTTGGTCTAAATTCATGAGCTTGTAATTCAGTAATCAGGATATTCTGTCTTTTATTATAGGAACATTTTCCTATCCAATTCATCTCATTGTGTGATAAGCACAGTAGTTTATTATAATCCTTCCAAATATCCATCTTCCAAATGCAGATAGGGAGCAGGGAGCTATTTCTACCCCCAGTCCCTAAATAAGACACTGACCTGTAGTAGTACTCTGAAATTGGTGTAATCCCAAGGACACAGCATAGCATTAGCAAACTTGAGCAAACTTCAGTCTAAACATACATAATGGCTTGTTGGGGGTAAAACTGATAATTCTGTAGTTAAGTTAATGAAATTTATTCTTTAGAATGCTTTCACAGAGACATGAAAGTCATGACTTTTTTCCTTTGAGAGTAACTTACAGTTAATGGTAGCTTAGAACAAAAGCAGACCCATGTAATGGTACCTCTTAAAAATAGCTGGCCAGATAAAAACATTAATGTTTAGTAAAGTAAGACTGTATTTAGGATATTTAAGACATTTAGGATTGCGGACTAAGTGGTACCTATGGCAGAGAAATGCAAACTCAAACTTGCTATTTTCTGTCCTCTCCATCACTGCTGTCCTCTGTGCTCCACATAAGGAGTTACCCGGGTTTGCAGTCACAATTGGCCAAGGCAAAGGGAAGTAAGGAAAAGCAGTGTAAATTAGAAAGCACAGAATATACGCCCTTCTCCTATTTCAGTATGACCACTCCAATAACCACTCCATTTCATGAAAGAAAAACATGAGTTACGATTTGAGTAAAAAGTACTTTTATGGGGGGAAAAAAAAAGGCTGAGCGTCTTGCCTAGAAAAATCCTTTAATATCTCATGTTACCTAATACAGTAAAAGCCTTTTGAAATGCGTTGAGGATTCAGTTTGCATGGGAAACCCACCTGCCTCAGAATAGCTAGTCATCTTTTTCATTGAACGATTTAAAGTGGCAAAATCGTTCAGAACAGAAAAATATAATATCTTCAATAGACATCTCAAGACAATAAAGTTATATTTACAGGATGCTGTCTATAATCAGAAGTCACCAAGAAGTAAAAATAAACTATCATTTCAATGTCCTTTCTCTCAGCAGTCAGTTATGGCCACACACTAAGGACAGCCAAGAATCAAGGAAATGTGTTCCAGGTGAAATAAATTTCCCAGAACAATTCTCATAAAATAGTTTGTTTTTCTTTCCCCCTGAGAATCAAGTAGATCAATCATTGGATTGCATGAGACAAAGACAAGCTCTAAATCCTCTATCATGTACGATCAAAATTCTGTAGGCATTTCTGCTTAGGAAAGCTAAAATGTACAAACAATAAAAACTAAATAGCAAGACACGGTGCTTAGTAGTACCACAGCAGAAATTTATGATATTGGTAAAATATACATGTGACATTTGTGGGTAATTTTATTGCTTTTTTGATGGGCTATAGCACCACTCTGAAGATAGAAGATGGTTAGGATTAACCAGCCTTTAATCACAATATGCATTTCTAGTACAAGTGCTTCAGAAGGCGTGCTGAAAAGCCAAGAAACACCTGCATTCTGCTGTGTTTCCAGCTTCATTTAACAGGCGAGGAGGGAGCAGGTCTGTCTTAGTAAAGTAAGGAGTTGCTACTATCAGTCTGGTGATTCAAATACAAAACCAAGGGACTGAAGTTGTTCAAACTTATAAAAATCTAGAACACTATAAATTTTCATGCCAAAAACATTTCAGATAGTTATTGCTTAAACGAGCAGTAGCTAGACCTGTGAAATTTTCAAAATCATGATTGAGAAAATTTCTTTACTGTGCTAAAGTTTATGCTAAAGGAGAGAGAAATTGATACGGGATATATAGATGCTGTCTAGTCATTATGGAAAACAGGCCAATTTCCCTCAGAACTATTGTGAAAATTAGTATCACCATGGTGATTTCAGGATTCAGAAATATAAGAAGGTAACATCACACATGCTAGACAAAGTCAGCTAAATAATTTGATAATTTTTGGATACCACTTTACTCAGTCTTTAGAAAGTATAATTTGAAGTAGAGTTCCTTAATCTAAAAGTTATGAACAAATAAACTGCTAAGTAGAAGCACAACAGTATTTTAAATGTAATCTTCTATAAGAAGTAATTAAAATTTCAAAGCCAAACAACCTAGTGTCAAATACCATTTCCTCTGAAACTAACTCTATCCATCGGCTTTTGTGTCTTCAATCACCTGGATTAATCCGCATTCTCCAGTGGTAATATCCACACAACAATGTGACACTATCTCCCTTCAAGAAGCCTGACTTTTTTAAATGACTATTTCAAGAGTGGCATTTCTAAAAATAATTCTGCCCCACATATGCATCGGTCACTTCTGGAAGCAGGCACAAGAATTCTAGTAAGAGCAGTAAAACTTGAGAGTGCTATGCAAGTTGTAATGCAGCATGATCTGTACCCTAACGGGGGAGGGTCTCATATACTGATGGTTGGCATGGGAAAAGAAAAACAAGAGTCTTACACTGTCACCAGACATTTTACAAAGAAAAATGTCTTAATCTTGTTTTCAAGTTATAGTCACTCTCTCTCTCTCTCTCTCACTCTCTCTACTTACACATATATACATACTTTTTTTTTCTTAACGTGATGGGGTGATGCAGAAAGTCACAAGTGAGAAAAGGACACTAAGTTTTAATAAGGGGAACATAAAGTTGTTTTCACCAGCATAAGTTCACATTACAGAACACCAGTATCGACAGCATTCTCTTGTCTATTTTTGGTACAGAAGATGGTATCTCTCTACATAACCTGGTAAGGCTTCAGTAACTAAAACATAAAACAAACAAAAAAAACCCAAACAAAACAAAAAACCCAGCCTATTAGTTTACAGTTTATTTTAAAAATTCTGAAAGACACCGCAAGTTCTAAACTTGAGTAGTGCTACCCATACACAACCTCTGTCAGGAGCGCAGTAAAGCACACCCTGGGGGCTTTGCAACAGTAGAGCAGTGCAACGAGAAAACTTATACATGGCACATTCTCTTCATATTTGTAATGTAAAAAGTTACAAACATACCTAATCAAATAAATAATAATAAAAAAGAATATGATGTATTTGTTAAGTATCCTAAAACCACTACATAGAATAATGGCAACTTTCACTCACAGATTATTTACATGGTAATACCCAGTGTGGGTACATTGCTACAAAACTCAGAACAGAAGGAGTAAACTTGAAATGTCTTCCTGTAAAGATCTAGCAGCATGACTATCTAATGCTGTGTTATCCATTGCTTCTGGAATGGTCCTTTTTAGTCTGTGTCTTCATCCAGTTCATAATTGTCTTTATCATAAATATCTTTTACTAGAAGAACCCGTACAAGCATATTTTCCAAGGTGTTCCGGTCCAGGGAAGTAGATGTGTACCAGACAGGGCTATCTGTAGAACTAGAACATTCTGGTTGCAAATAAAAAACATCCATTCTCTGATTAAGATTCTGTGGACTTTGGAGGAAAAAAGAAAAAAAAAAGGTCAATTTCATAAAACATAACCAAATTTCCTACAAATCTATTTCTTTCAAGAATAACTCAGCCCCAAACAATAGATGTACTCAGAGCCTCTGCTTCATTAGCTGCAATAACAAAGTATCAGTACACTGGTCTCTAAGTTTTTATGATAAAGGATTAGTTCTCAAATATAACTGAAATTCTTATTTCATAAATCCAAGACTCCATTAACAWATATGCTATCATTTTAGTCATTGTTGTAATGGTACCAATTACAATCTCAATCACATTAAGTGTGTATGTCCATTTCGGAGGGGGGGAATGTGAAAAATGTGACCTAAAATGATGGAAATATGTAACAAACAAGTCTTACTGCACTATACAACAGAAAAAACATCAAATTCCAAAAGGAATTCACACCTGGCAAACTGTTACCAGCACTGAAAATCCACAAAACTAAAGTGATGGTCCAGAACAGAGCTGAAGCAAGCTACTCTTATGCCACAGTTAGATACATGGTCATGCTAGAGCCGACGTTCATATTTTTACTAGTTCATGAGAACCACCCTGGAAATCACACTATGATTTGGAAAGTTGTTTACAATGTACAATGCAACGTACTTTCTCTTTCTGAAAGTCAGAGTGCTTATTTAAAACAACACTCAAAAATGCGACAGTCCGTGGGCTCTCAGTTTTCCAGTAGGTCCAGAGTGTGCTGCCTTTAGACAGGGGAAGGCGGCAGTCATGCAACTGCAAAGGGTCTTCCAAAAAACGTCTTCAAAGACTGTTGCCAGTCACAGCTAAGCATTTTATTTTCATCTCTACTCCTTCGACCTACTTTTAACACACCTACCTTTGCACTAGAAGATGGCAGACAATGGCCAGCAAACTGTTTGTGTAAAGTCATGTGCCATGAACTTCTTATTTATATTATATAATATGTGGCCTCTTTCTAGTTTAGTAGGACAACTAAATAGATAAAGCAGAAATTAAATACCCCCAAAACATAAAATAGTTACTTCTCTACAGAAAGTGTGTTATCTCTGCCTGGCAATCAAAAGACCTGCTTTAATTTTCTAATGTAAGGAGGACAGCAGGAGTAATATTTTTTAGTAAAGAGTGAATTCTTAGTATGGACTAGAATCCTAAAGTACATGTGCTAGATATTTCACAAGAGGACTCTAAAGTTAAAGCTAAATAGAACTTTCCAACAAAAAACTCCATTAAAGCAAGGAGAGAAAAATCTTTAAAATTAATTAAATACCTTCATTTCTTAATAGTGTTAAAGTCAACCAACTTATACAGACATGTTTAAAAAAGTACCAGGCGAAGGACGGAGCTCAAAAGTGGAGCACACACATCTAGTAGGCAAGCAACCCCAAGTTAGATCCCCAGCACTATAAAATTTTAGCCAAATATCATTAATGTTCATTCACCTTTTAGACAAGTAGCATTCAAACATTTTCACAGGACATCTAGAAGGGTTGGCTGTGTTTTCAACTTGTTCAAATACTGGCTCATCATCTTCATGTTTTCGTTTTCCAGTAGCAATTTTATCTTTAACAACAACAACAAAATTAAGGCTCCTATACCAATCTTTTTCCTTTCTTGTGAGTTGTGAGGTGTGTGTGTGTGTGTGTGTGTGCGCGCGCGCGCGCGCACACGTGCCACCTACCCAAGGCAGGCTCTTTATCTGCTGCTGCACTGAATGCTCCAGGAGACCTGGCCTAGGGCCTTCCTGCTCGTTCTGTCTTTCCTCTCCCCACTCTCTACTGCATCTGGCATTTTATGAGGCTCCAGGAATTCCAATCAGGTGGTCAGACTCGTATAGCAAATGCTTTTACCCAATGAGTTATCCCACAGCCCCTAAAACTAATTCTGAGAGAAGACATTACTATTTACCCTTAGTACCTGTTTTAGCAACATAGGACTAGGTGCCCTTCAGGATTTTCTGTGTGGCAGCTTTTAGTAATGTACAATTTTTCCAAGAAAAGAATCCAAAAGGCTCAGCTTAAAAAACGTGTAGTGGTTCATGCCTGTAGTCTCAGAATACGGAGGATCACAGATCCAAGGTCATTCTTTGCTATATGGCTTAATGCCAGTTTGGACTAAAAATCTTATCTCAAAACAAAATACAACAATAAGACAAGGCATTTGAAGGCAGCAAATGAGGCAACCCTGGTCTACACAGGGAGTTCCAGACTAGCCAACACAATATAGTGAAACCATGTCTCAAAAAGAAACAAAGCCAAAACAACAATAACAACAAACCAAAACAAGTCCCCAAAATATACTGTTTGTTGTGTTTTATGAAAGTAAGCGTCTTTAGTCTCTTATGAAAGGCAGAGGTGGACTTTAGTAAGATGAATATTCCCACCACAATCTCCAAATAAAAATGCTATATTATCAGGGCCAGTGATGGCTCAGAGGTTAAGAGAAGAACCCAGAAGACCTGGATTCAGTTGCACCTACATGGTGACTTGAAATCATTCAGATCCCAGTTCCAAGAGATCTGACATCTTATGACCCCAGGAAGCACTGAAATGTGTGATGTACACATACATTCATGCTGGAAAAAGACATTCATGCATATAAAATAGAGGTAAATCTTTCTTTAAAATGTTTATACTACCTTCATTGTCTGTTCCACATAAGGAAGACACCTGATAGCGAAGACATGCTTTATTTTCCATTGTTAAAGGATTTTTTTTCCAATGCCTAAACACAGTGCCAAAGGAAAGTCTTAAGTGTTGTTCCACTGTTTTCAGGCCAAAATATTTAGTGTTAAAGTAGAATAAGGTGTTCAAAAGTGCTACTGGAGAGTGGGATCCTAGTTGTTTTATCCTCCAGAGATAGTCTTCTTCAACTCGAGAGAATATTGACCCTTAAATAGAAAAAACTACTTTAAAAGAATTATAAATACCACAAAGATTTAATTTGACTATCTAGAAATAAAGTGAGTTTAAAACAGCCTTGTCAATCTACTACTCACATTAGATCACTGTGAATGATTTCACATAATTACATATTAGCTCTTTTAACAACACATAAGTTGGGAAACAGAGTATGAAACCACCATCCCCAGAATACGGTACAGGATGCTTATTTCTGTCCTTCAGTAAGACAAGGACATTATGATCAGAAAATAATTTTAAATATGTGTAATTCTTAAAAACAACACATGATTCTCATAAACAAATATATTTTATTCACATAAGAATCTACATTGTGGATCTTAAGACAATCTAGCTTTGTACTACAAAGAGAGCACGCCACAGGTTTTACTAAGTTCTTCACAAACATTAGTTACTATTTATTTCCATATGAGTTCATTTCACAAGCTCTTACATTGTAGCGTAAATTACTTCCTAAATATATTTAACATACTTCCTGTAAAAATAACAATTCCATTATCAACTATCAACACATATTTAAAATAGCATTACCATCTGGAAGTATGCTTGGTTGCCAACTTCGGAGTATTTTATTCAGTTCTTGCTCAAACATCTGGTATCCTGGATCAATAAATATGTTGTCCTTTCGATTACTACCACATAAGTACTACAAAAAAAAATTATTGAAGGAAAACCAGCTAATTATACACAGTGAATGTATCACACTTTGTATTTCTTAAGAAAAAAAAAAGCTTTACGTTTAGGAAAAGCAAGCATTCTAATAAAACATAAGAGATTACTGCCCTCAGGTATGTGTGTAAAAGTTAAAAAAGCATCAACTCCCAATTAACCTGTTACTTACAACATGCAAAGCTGGAAAGTGTAACACAGAATCCTGAATGTAAAAACTGGGTAAGAAGCATCAGTTTGGAACCAGAAAATGGCTCAGCAGGTAAAGCATTTGCCATGTAAAAGCCTGACAACCCAAGGCAGGTTTTCAGAACCCACTCTGCAAGATTGTCCTCTGACTGCCAACGCCACACAGACCTTCATCAAACACACACATCACACACACTCTCTCGTTAGTCTGTCAGACAATATATAGAATGACATATTTATATCATACAAGGGAAAAGATACACATTTGAAAGAATAATTAATGATTAAAGGAAAACAATGAAGAACTGTCTGCCTATGCTCTCCCCCTTCCTCTGTCAAAAACCTGTGTGTATGTGTGTACATGGTATGCTTCTGGAAGTGCGGAGGCCCTATCAGAGGTGCAGCACAAGGCRGGCACACGTCTGGAACACTCAAGGGCCTGGGCTTTTATTTCTAGTACAGCAGAAACCAAACAGAAACAATCCTTATACCTGAACACTAAACAGTTTATAAAAGAATACAGGCCCTTTCTGGTATGACTTCACACCTGATATTCCAGCCATGTTAAACATTCCTTCTGACTGGGAAATTTTCTACTTGTGTTTCAAAAAATTCAATTTAAAAAGTCTTTCACATTATTACCTATTTTGTGTGTGTGTGTGTGTGTGTGTGTGTGTGTGTGTGTAAATCCATGCAGAGACCTGAGGTTCTCTGTTGCTGTGAGACAGGGTCCCTTACTAAACATGGAGCTCACTCACTTGGTCCAGGCTGACTGCTTAGCCCGGAAGCCCCAGGAGCTTCCTCTCTCCACCTTCCCAGCACGGGGATTACAAGCAGACAGCACCACAGCTGGCTTTTATGCGGTGCTAGAGATCACATTCCAGTCCTCATGCTTGTTCTGCAGCAATTTACCGCCTGAGCCATCTCCTTAGACCACTGTTATACCGTTCACTGAGATACTTGAATAAAATTAATTTGTTCCTAAACTGTGCTACCAATATTCCTTGTTATAAATATTCCGAATACTTGAGTGAAGCTTATTTTTGCGGCCTCCTTGCTATTTTCCTTCACAGCCCATACCAGCCTCAAACTCACAACCCTCCTGCCTCACATATGCTGGCATAYACCACAATTCCTGCTTTATAAAGATTTTTAAAAATCAAACTACTCATATTCCACTTGATTACTTTGAGACAGGGCTATGTAGCCCAGGCAAGTCCATAAACTCACTATGTAGTCCAGGTTGACCTCACATTCATGAGCCCACTTGCCTCAGGCTCCCGAGTACTATGCTACCACGTCTGACCCAGACTTAAACATACAAGCTGTGTGTATCTTAGATAAGCTACTATTCAACTCATCTCTCCTCACCAGAACAAATCAAAAACAGTTAACATTTAGCATGGGTACATGGAAAATCAATTACTAGCAGTCAGCAAAGGTAATTTATCAACAAGAGTAGGTTAATTTCCAAAGCCCATGCCAATGTCCAATAAGCAGAAAAAAATTAAAATGAAGGATTGGTAAAGTTCATTTCATGTCATAAATATTATAAATTTACTTATATTCTATAAATGTAGTCTTAGAGGCTCACAAAGTTGGTTGGATGTATTTTATAATTACTGAAAACTCATTTGTATAGTTTAACTACATAGGCCATTGTTTTACTGTTTCTTAAATTCAACAAATACTGTTCGCAGCTTTCAAACAAAATCTTTACTACATTCTCACCTATAAAATACTACTGGGATGTCAAATTACTATTTAGGAAGGCTAGAGCAACAGCTCAGTGGACAAGAGCCATCCTACCTGCCTAATGACCTGAGTTCAAATTCCCAGCACCCACAGAAAGCCAGCAGTGGAATGGCTGTGTGTGCCTATAGCTTCCATCAGACAGGGACAGAAAGATTCCTCCAAATTTGAGGTCTGTACAACCTGGACTACATAGTAAAGCCCTTCCTCAACAAAAAGAAGAGAGCTGTCCAACTGGCATATTAACCAGTTATTTATTTAAGAAATTGTATAAAGGGGGATATGGAAACTGAGTGGCCACCACCTATATAGCCAGACAGGACTTCCAGTGGAGGAAGGACATCAAACCCACCCACAAACACCTTTAAACCAAAATCTATCCTGCCTACAAAATGCACAGAAATAAAGATGGAGATTGAAGGAACGCAATGACTGACCAAACTTGAGACCCATCCCCTGACACTATTAATGATACTCTGCTATGCTTGCAAACAGTAGCCTATTATAACTATATCCTGAGAGCCTTCACCTAGCAACAGATGGAAACAAAGAGAGACCCATAGTCAAACATCAGGTGGACCTTGTGAGTTTTATGGAAGAGTTGGGAGGTTGAAGTGAGTGAACGGGAGGGGGGTCAAGGAAACCACAAGAAGACCTACAAAGTCTACTAACCTGGGCCATGGGAGCTCATGGGAGACTGAACCATGCATGCAGGGTATGGATCTAGACCACCTACACATTTGTAGCAGATGTGCAACTTGGTCTTCATGTGGGTCTGCTTACAATTGGAGTAGGGACTGTCTCTGACKCTGTGGCATGCCATTGAATCTCCTACCCCTAACTGGACTGCCTTGCTGGGCCTCAATGGGGGAAGATGTTCCTAGTCCTGCAATGACTGGATRGGGAGGTACCCAAGGAGGGACTTCCCAGTCTCTAAGGAGAAGGGGAGGGAGTTATGGAGGAAAGGATCTGTAAGGGTGAGACTGGGACAGGAGGGAGGGAACTGCACTCAGGATGGATGGATGGATGGATGGATGGATGGATGGATG
>BDUI01002096.1:117012-127578 GCA_002335545.1 Apodemus speciosus | reverse complement strand
GAGAGAGAGAGAGAGAGAGAGAGAGAGGGAGAGAGAGAGGGAGAGAGAGAGAGAGAGACTTGCCAGTGTGACATAAGTACTTCCACATAGACAGGAATGCATATGGAAACCAAAGGCTGATGTCCTTCCTGTGTTTCTCTTTGTTTACTGGATCCACTTTCTCTCCTTACTCTACCCTGTCCATTCACGCTAGGGTTACAGGCACAAGCCACTGTGCCTGACCTTTTAAATAAGTTCTGAGGACCCGAATTCAGGTTCTCATGTTTGTGTGGTAGGCACTTCCCAAAGCCAATATTCATAAAAAACAATTTTTATCAGAAATAAACTTATAGAGGTAAATAACTATGCTTTTCAAACAGTATTTTTGAATTCTGACCAAGTTTCTACATACTCAGTATATGCTTGTTAATAACTACCATTATTTGTTTGGATGAACTGCTTAACTTTTTTGCCGTACACTTATAGATGCATTCTATCCAATATATACTACAGAGTAGTATATATTCTGTCTGGAGTAGGTCTCCAGACAGAAAAAGAAGACAAATGCAYACAATTAGGAAACAAAGGTGTTCACAAAACAACCTAACTTACTATGAAGAACTCAGAACACGGTTTCTCTTTCTTTTTCCCATGGGGGATTGTTCTGTTATGTACAAGACACACCTAGAACACACCCTCCAAAACCTGAGCACATGGACTAAGCAGGTATCTATATTTTATTTTTAATTAAAAAAAAAAAAAAAAAACAAGCTGGATGGTGGCGGCACATGCCTCTAATCCCAGCACTTGGGAAGTAGAGACGAGTAGATCTCTGTGAGTTCGAGGCCAGTCTAGTTTACAGCACTAGTTCCAGGATAGCTAAGGCTATACAAAGTAACCCGGTCTCAAAAAAACAAAAATCAAATAACAACAACAAAAAAATAAACCAGACCACTAATTACAATCCACCTCATTTTACAACCTCTGAGAATACTGCAAAACAACTACTACAACTGTCTTCTAGTATAAAGGCAATCAGGCAGTTCTGGACTAAAAATGGATTCTAAACTGGGCAGTAGTGGCGCACACCTTTTAATCCCAGCACTTGAGAGGCAGAGGCAGGTGGATTTCTGAGTTCGAGGCCAGCCTGGTCTACAGAGTGAGTTCCAGGACAGCCAAGGCTACAGAGAGAAACCCTGTTGGGGGGTGGTGGGGGGGGTGGTGGTGGAGGATTCTAAGCATTACCAGAAGGTTAGGGGTAGGAATAAATGTTCAAAAGGACAGAGTTGCCCAACAAAACACTCATATCAAATCATGCCACTGTGTAGCAGCAGTGTCCTAACAGAAAACAGGATAAATTCTGGTTTAGATAAAGCAAATTATTTTTGATTAGTGTGAAAAATAAAGTATTAGTGAGAGTATCACAAAACAAAATCTTAGAAATCTACTAAGAAAAATAACTGAACTGACTTCAAATCCTATTACTATTTAAAAAAAGAAAGGAAAAAGAAAAAGAAAAACAACRGGATGAGTGAATTAGGAGCAACGGCTGCTCTTACAAAGGACCTAAGCTCACTTTCCAGCCCTTACAGGGCGGCTCRCAATCATCTGTAACCCCATTTCCACTGCATATAACACTGTCTTCTGAGCTCCACAAGTACCAGGCATACACACGCAACTCTCAAACACATAAATAAATCTTAAAAAAACAAACAAACAAAAAAACCTTTTGTTTGATTTTCTGAAAATACAAGTAGGTGTGGGGGTAGGCAAAAGTATTCTTATCGATTTCAGAAGATTAGGCTGAAAGACCTCGAAGCCAAGAGTTTACTGCCCAGGACACATACTAAATCTCCATCTCAAAATAAAACAAATTATTCCACTAGAGATCAAGCTTAGAATTAGAGCATACCTGGCCCAGGGTAGAATGTGTATTTCTCTTTATAAAAAAAAAATTTTTTTTTTGCTTTTTTTGTGTGTATAGGAGTTGTACCCGTATGTATATTTGTGCACCACTTGCATGTCTTATGCCTGTGAAGGCCAGAAGAGGGCATTGAAACCTCTGGGACTAGAATTAAAGGAAGATATAAACATGTGGGTGCTGGGAGCCAAACCTAGGTCTTCTGCAAGAACAACTAGTACTCTTAACCGCTGAGCCAAAGTGTGTATTTATTAATATAAGATATTTCTACTATAATCCTTTCTACTACTATCTTATTAAGTATTGCTACAGGATATGCCTTTAAGTACTATAATAATGACAATACATAGAACCCATCCCCCAAGTTATTATCGGCAAACTGAATAGTGTAGCTCACTATTGATGGTGGATGCTTCTGTTTTCCCCTCCTCTTCAGTCATCATATCTGTCATTGTAAGCAATTCTGTATCAAGAGGATCTGAAGAAACTTTGCTTTTGAGGTCCTCAACTGTTGCAGGAATCTTCTCACCACTGTCCAATGGAGCAGGCAGAAACACAGGAACAGGCACCTAACCAACGCATTTACTGTTAGGTATACGAAACAATACAAGCTATTTTCCCAAATTAAATCCATGACCTACTACTATATAAATACATTACTGAAGAAAGTCTTCAGCAAGACTAAATATCAAAACTAAGAAGTCTACCATGACAAGAAAATCCCAGAATACAGATACTTTAAAAATAAGTCAAGCTCAAACACAGTACTTTAAACATTACAGGTGATTTGTGATTAAGTGACCATTTTAAGAACCTCTAGTCTATGTTTTAGTTCTAAACCTTATGGCTTCAAATAAATTCCTTGTGAAAATAAACTCAAATATAAAATACAGTATTGGCACAGAAGATACACCCATCTGCTCAAATTGACACTGTGATTTCCATACAAAAAATATAAAAAGCATCAACATGATAGATAACAGGAAGCTGACAAAAATCAACTGGGTTCAAATGTCAACAACATCTCATAGGCTCGTGAATTTGAACATTTGGTCCCCAGCTGCTGGTGCTGTTTTGAAAGGCTGTGGAACCATTAGAAGGTAGACTTCTTTGGAAGTTCTTAACCATGAACCAAAATGAAAATCCTCCTCCCATTAAGTCAAATTTGTCACAGCAACTACAGTTAGTACAGCTCTGCCAGCACCCGCAAACTAGTAATTACAAACAAACTGCCTGCAGTGGCTTAGACTAAAAAGGTAAAATCTCACGCACAGGAACAGGAACTGTGGTAGGAACAGGAATATTCTGGCTGTACATGTGCATAGGCACAGGGACATACACAGGTACAGGAATAGGCACTGGGACATACTCTGTCTTCCAATTCTCATCTGAAAAACGACATAGGGAAAGAACAACATGTGGTTTTATTTTAAGAAATCATTAAACATATCATCAAGGCTGGCCTTAATCTTGTAACAATCCTCCTGCCTCAGGTTCCTACATCCTGAGATTACAGGTAAGAGCCACCATAATAGCTATTTTGGTTTTTAAACTTGTGACTAAGCTGGCCTTAAATAATAGATGCCCTGCTCCTGCCTTTCTAGGAGAGCAATCAAAAGCACACAAACACCAAACACAACTTTTTATTTTTCACATGGCTTTTTATTTCTTTGGCTAACTGATTTCAACAAACAATATTAACTATATTAACAATATTAACTGGCAAACTAACAACAACAAAAAAATAACTTTGTACTCATTTAAAAGAAATTTCTAGTTCCTATTTGATAAACTTCAAAGGCTTTCTGCAACACCTATACTAACTTTGAACAAACACTACTTAACACTTATTTAAAAAACGAAAATATAACCTTTAAAAATACACTTCYATATCCAGCACACTGTCCTGACAATTGCCCTCAGTCTATTTACTTAAACTATTAAAATGCAGCAAACGCTGAGCTGGACACTAATCCATTCCTGAAATCCCAGCACTCAAAAGGACTAAATTCAGGGAAAACCTGAGTTATAGCAACACAGAATTCCAAAAGAAAAAATCAAAAGGAAATGAAGAACAACATAGTTAATGCTGCAATTGTGAAGCAAGTACCTAAATTATTTAATATCTTCCTGAACAGGAGGAAGCAAAACTATTATAGACCTCAAGAAACCATTTTCTCAACAGGAAACATGCAACTGTAGCTATTAGTTCAGAAAAGGTTTTAGAGGATTGTGTGGCTTTTAACAAGTTATACTCTAGACCTTTAATCATTGACTAACAGATCTCAATTTAATTAATATGCTTTATTCTCAAGGCAAAATAAAAAGAATCACACAGATGAGTCAAAAGAAAGAGACACAACGAACCTATCCTACAGCCTTTCACTCTAGGAAAACATGCACTTTACATCAGTATAGTCTAAGTAGAAGGAGGTATAGTTCAAAAGTTCCCAACTTACCTGTCTGACAAGATTTGGTCTGCATGTGAGGCTTACAGTAAGTTGCTTTTGTCATTGTTAAAGGTTTGCAAAGAATTGCTTTGTTCTTCATCTCTTTGTTTGGTGTAGGAGAAGGGGGTGGTGCTGAGCCCTAGAGAGAAGCAAAGAGAAACATTTTATTTTTGTTCATTTTCCTGGTACTGATCATGTTTTCTTTCCTCTATTCCTTTGTCTTTCTTTTCTTTCTTGAGACAAGAGTCTTAGTATGTAGTTCTGATTGGCCTGGAACTCAGTATGCAGAYCAAACTGTCCTCAAACTCAAGGAGATTTACACGCCTTTGCCTCCAGAGTGCTGGAATTAAAAGCATGCGCCACCATGCCCGGCTCATTGTCTGTTTTTCTGACTCCTAAATGGACTTCTACAAAAAGTGGGAAAGTATGACCAAATATTATTACTCCTAGATTACCAGTCATAATCTGGAGGATCAATGTGGATCTAAATACTGGTTAGCAGCAGGAATTCATTCTACAGAGTAATGTCACCTTCAGGAGACACTATAAATTACAGTCCTGAAAATACACAGAACAAAGACTTAGCATTTGAAGTTTAACTATAAATACACTAAGTTTTATTCAGGCAGAGCTTGAGATCTATGATATAGAGGTATAATGGTTGATTTTATCTTTCAACTTTGATGAAATTCGTGAAACCAAGGGAGAGGTTAGTCGAATAGGGCTTGTGACTTGGCAGCGCCAGTTTTTCCCTCCGAAGCCAACTCTTTGGTTGGTTGATTTGCCTCCAGTCTTTTAGGCACTGGGAAATAAATCATAGAGACATGTGGTGCGTAGTAACTCTGATGTGTTTTAAAGGCCATATTTCTCCATAACACTGACAGTCTCTTCTGGACATCGATTCTATCTGTACCATCTCCTTTATGTCACCAAAGYCTTTCCTACCCATTCACCATACAACATAAACTATGTGGATTTAAAAKTTTTTTATGTATCATGTATGTATCATGTGTCTGCCTGTTGCCTGAATAGGTCAGAAGTGGGCATCAGATCCCCTGAAACTGGAGTTATGATGGTTTTGAGCTACCATGTGAGTTCTGGAAGCCAAACCCAGGTCTTCTCTAAGAACAGTAAGTGCTTTTAATTGCTGAGCTGTCTCTTCAGCCCCTAAATTATGTTTTTAACATTTCTATTTCCAGTACCAGAATTCAAAGCCTTCAAAACACTTTAGTCTAACAAACATTTCTCCATCAATTAGCTAATAGTAATTTGTTTGCTGCTGCTCAAGGCTGAGTTAATGTAATAATAATGGGCAGTTGTCCACAGTAGGAGTTTCTTTGTTAACACTAACTAAAGCTTGCGGCTTCCTCATGCCTCCAAAGTTATATAGAATGCTGAGAGTTTAAAGAAAATATTTATATCCTGGCRCACCCTAGGCAAGTGTACTTCTACTAGGCTGTATTATGTAACCTTATTTAATGCAATGAATTTTTTAAGTTGGGTCTCAATTTCCTAGGTTTCCTCAGTTTCCAGGTTTGAACTTAACTCTGTAAACAACTTAGGCCTTGATGTTTTGATCCTACTGCCTCCAATTCCTGAGTATCTGAGACTACAAGTCTCAGCCATATCAAGCCCTAATTTTCAAATTGATTAGACTGTATTGAAGAGAAGTGAAGTACACTCTGATTTTCTTTCCAGAAAAGATGGACCTAAGGATTCTGGCCTATGAACAGATTAATTCAACTCTGAGGCCAGGTTCTCTCCCTTCTAGCATGATGCAGCTGTAGAACCCCAGACTATTTTAGACATCCCTATGCATCCCTACTTCCTCCCATTTCCCACAGAATGACATACAGATTCTGAGCATGGTCAATATGAGTTTGTAAAGTTGTTCTGAGCATTGATATATTGGCAAGGCTGCAGAAACTAAGTAATTTAAAGCTAGATACTTGAAAACTATTAGTAAGTTTACCAATGCCCTTGAGAGCACCAGACACTCCCATCAGCTCTAGAAAGCTGTTCTTCACATTCTCCTGTAAAACCCTTGCCAGATTCTTCCAGTATCTACGTAACTTATGTCCTTCGAGTTCAACTTTTTCAACATATCAAATGTGCAAACATCTAGCACTAGCTGAGGTTTAACATTCTGCTAATTCTGATTATCATTCTGTAAGCAGAAAGCAACAACAATGCTATTACATTTTTTGTAAATAGGTCGTAAGTTTCTGATCTAAAAATAAATTAGTATAGTTTTTAAAAACTGTCAGCTTAACAACTTAGAAATTCTGATAATACTAAGTACTACTTTACAGTTTATGGTAATTATGGCTGTGGCTTTTTTATTACTCTAACCCATAGTTTTATATTGTGCATGTGATTTTCACTTATACTTCAAATGAAATTCTATTAATAAATATTTTAAGGGTCTTTCTCAGAAGTAGAATACATTTCAGCTCATTTTAAAAAACAGCTAAGCTCTTTTGACTATGGATACAGGGCTAAAAGATTACAATGCACAAAAAAAAGAAAGAAAGGAAAGGAAAGGAAAGGAAAGGAAAAGAAAGGAAAAGAAAGGAAAAGAAAGGAAAGGAAAAGAAAGGAAAAGAAAGGAAAGGAAAACAAAAGAAAAGGAGAGGAAAGGAGGAAAGAAAAGGAAAAAAGACACAGATCTTAATAGCCATAATGGCATCCTAACCCAAAGATATAAAGAGAGAATATCTGTAGGTTATTGTCATTTCTTCTTTTATATTAGAACCACCTAAATAATTTTCTAAATCACAATTTCTGAGTATCTGAGTTCTGAAAACCTGCTAGGTGAACTTTGTTGGAGCTACAGATCTTTATTGATTTGTTTAACCACAGTATAAGCTGGTGCACAGGTTTTTTTCTACTGCCAATGAATAATTCCTTAAGCACAGACCTTTTGAACAAGGGTGTTAGAAACTCCAAAAGGCGGCATACTGAAAGCAGACAGTGCCTCACTGTTCTTCATGGCATGGCCTAGCACTACTTATGCTCTCTAATAATCATAATAGGCAATTAAGGTTTTGCTGCATTGTACCAAGAGAGAGAGAAAGGCTAAACAAAATAGGATCAGAGACCATAGTTATTTTTCAGGTTCAAAAGACTTGTAGATCAGCCACCCATTAAGAGATCTTCATATCCCTACTTTCAATTTCACCTCCCTTGCTTCCCTCCAAGCGAGATCCTTGCCAAGTTGGTTTCTAGTGTGTAGCTCACCTACTTTGTACTGTGTTGCTTCTCTTGAAAACCTTCTGACTATTTACCACTGGCCCATCCATGCCCTCTGAACACAGAGAGGATCAGAGAAGGACAGAGAGGGAGCAATCCTATCAAAGCTATTCCTGTGTCAGTTTGAATACCATCTGGGTAGAGACTATAATGATTCATTCACTTTATGTTCTTCATTATGTCTGACAGTCTCTGCTACGAGTAAGCTAGCTGAATATTTCCACTGTTTCAATACAATGAAAAATAAAAATAGAACTTTTCATGATCATATTAACTCAGCCTAATTACTGTCACTTATACTATAAACCACATCACAGCACTAAACTGAGAAATACTCACTGTCATTTTGGTTCGGGACGTCTGACAGCCCTGATCTAAAAAACATAAACATTTAAAAATAAGACAAATACACTTTCTTGACATTTTTAAAAATCCCTGTTTATCAGTGAGTTTTACCAATTTTGAAAAACTATTTTAAGAAACAATCCCAAATTTACAAACAGTATAAAAAAATATGGAGGTAAGTGAATGATTAACTGATTTTTCCCTTTGCCCTCTCTGATACAGTATGCTTTAGGGAAAATTCGGTACTCTAAGAATTACTGCTTATATAAAATAGAAGACCGCAACTTCTAAACAGCTTTGTGGTTCCTTCTAGGCCACAACTACAACATAATCTGCTCAGAAAACTTTTTATTTGAATTTGAACGTCACAGGACAGATTACTTTCTAAAACAGTTCTTTTAATTCTGTTTAATTTCTCTGTAATTTAGCTCGATAATGACCAATACTTTTCATCAAGCATGTTTTTAAGGGGGAATAAAATGAGCAATGTATCTATGAAACATTATCATACAGAGGACTTCGACTTAGAAAAAGTATGGGATTTATTTCAATTATTATTTTCCACCTACACATAAATTACGAGAAAACTGACCTTTTGGGGACAAGGTTATTATGGCTATAAACTATCATCCTTACTATACCAGTGAGCCATGACCCACTCTTAATAACTACCTTCAACATCAACTGTTTATTATCAATGCTTGGAATTCTTTATTTTAAGAATATAAAAAGTTTCAAAGTGGCCACATGACATACCATAGTGTAGGTTTTCAGGTCCTTTTTGGGTTGTCATGTTGGGCTCATTTTGCTGACAGTAGAAACGTAGTAAGCAGTGTTGATCACAGAAATGTTTCATTTCTCCACGCCATTGCACTCGCTCTTTCAGAGTGCCTTGGGATTTACAGCAGTCACACCTCGCAGCCTTAATAAAAAGGGAAAAGCGCTCAGACATTTCAAATGAGAAGAGTTAACACAGCACACACTATAGATGACCAATGTGATGAGAAAGTACTAAAATGATATCAAAGAAAAAATAAAACTGTAAGTCAAACATGAAGACTAAATGTGCGATACAATTTTGTGCAAGACAAAATCGAATCTTATAACACCAAAGTAAAGAAAGAATGGTAGAGAGATGGCTGAACAGTTTCTTGTATTTGCTGTGTAATCATAAGGACTGGAATTCTGTTAGTTTTAGCATCCGTAAAACTAACAGCATCCCATAAACACCTATAAACTCAACTGAGGGACCTCGTGCCCTCTTATAGTTTTCATATAAAGGTATGTGCACCTATATATACACGCATATGTAAATAATTAAAAATAATTAAATGAACATTGATTATACAAAATTGATAGAAATTTACTTGAAATTAATTTTGAAACTGGGCATGGTAGTGCATACTTACTATTCCAAAAGTCAGCAGGCTAAGGAAAGAAGTTGGCAAGTTTGAGGCCACCATGGGCTACACAGTAATGCCCTGACTCAAATAAAAATAAACAAAACAAACACGTAAACCAAACAGCAAGTAGCATAAGATAAAATAATGTTGAAGCCCATAATCATAATAGAAGTCTCTAGCAATTATATCATAAATGGTTCTTATTAATAATCAGATATCTAGACTGCTTTCTTTTAAAGAAAGAAAATAAATCCGTCCATTAAATGCACTGCAGGACAGCCCATTGGGCAATAACATGAATGACGTCTCCAGGAAGACCAGAATAATTTTTTAACAAGCTGTTAAAACTCAGAAATGACAGCTTAAAATATTTTACTTTCTGACAGTTTAATATAAAATTTAAAAATAAGTTAATTTTCTGATAAGTACTTATAAACTACATTTTAAAGCAGCCAATATTTACTTAATAAAATCATTTAGCAAAATATCCATCAGAAGCTGGGCAGTGTTGGCATGTGCTCTTAAGCCCAACTATTTGGGAGGCAGAGGCAGGTGGACCAGCCTGGTCTACAGAGTAAGTTCTAGGATAGCCCAGGCTACACAAAGAAACCTGGTCTTAGAAAAAATATTATTGGCCATTTGCGCCAGTAAGCCGGGAACTCCATGACCTTCTGTACATGGCCCGCCAGGAGAGAGTGATCACCCAGCAGTTCTTTCACTTCTGAGCTCAGAGGAGTAAGGACACAGGCTTACAGGCCCACAGGAGGAACAAACTCCAGCCAAAGACAATAATACCAACTAGCACCAGAGATAACCAGATGGCGAAAGGCAAGCACAAGAACCCTACCAACAGAAAACATGGCAACATCAGAACCCAGTTCTCCACTACAGCAAGTCCAGGATACCCCAACACAGGGAAAAGCAAGGGTTGGATTTAAAACCGTATCTCATGATGCAGATAGAGGGCTTCCAGAAAGACTTAAATAACTCCCTTAAAAAAATACAGGAGGACATCGGTCAACAGGTAAAAGCCCTTAAAGAGGAAACTCAAAAATCACTTAAAGAAATACAGGAGATCATGGGTCAACAGGCAGAAGCCCTTAAAGAAGAAACACAAAAATCCCTTAAAGAATTACAGGAAAACACAGACAATCAAGTGAAGGAACTGAACAAAACCATCCAGGATCTAAAAGTGGAAGTAGAAACAATAAAGAAA
>BDUI01002096.1:104051-114282 GCA_002335545.1 Apodemus speciosus | reverse complement strand
GCTACTACAGCCAGAAAATTTTATTGAAATTAATGATTCAAAAGAACATAACTAAACATAACTTATCAAAAAATCTGAATAAAATCAGTCCTTCATTCTATAATCAAACATACCTGCTTTTTTCCTATGTCCAATTTTCTTCCAGAAAATTAAGAACAATTTATCCAAAGAAAAACCAGGGCAGGATAATGTCAATTACTCATCAAAATAAAGTACCTAGTTTTTCAAACTAAAAGAATAACTGAGAACTCAAAACTAACAGTTCTAAATTTAATGACATAAAGTTGTGGAGGCTATAAACTCCTCTTTGCTTTTGCATCTTACATGTTTTAGTATCTGTATGTAAATCAAGCTTGTGTCTAGTGCCATGTTAATCGGAAGAGAGTCAGACTCCTAGACCTGGAGTTACAGGCGGCTGGAACTGGGTAACTACATGGGTGCTAGAAACTGAACTGAACTCCTCTGCAAGAAGAGCAGTGTTCTTAACCACTGAGCTATCTTTCCAATCCCTAAACACAGGCAGGGTCTTTGTGCGTAAACACAGGGTAGCATCCAGCTGGCCATCCACATGTCTCTGACAACTCGAATTACAGGTGTGTACCACCACACCCAGATAAAACTAATTTTATTCGAAGATTTTTTTTTTGGTTGTCTATCAACACATTTTTTTTTTWATTCCAACTCAAAAGAGACAATTTGTAGAAAATCTCTTTTTAAATATAGGAGCAATCTACTGTAAAGATCAGGAAACACAGATTACTTAAAATGTTTTATCAAATAAAAATCATACGTAGAAGTTGGATGAGAATGTTCCTAACAGGTTTTCACAACAACACTTGATTGCGGGATTAAACACTGTTTGGGGAGTTTTAGGTGATGCAGTCTTATTTGAAGAAATCAGTCAGAATGGGCAGGCTTTCAGAGGTAAAATTCTCCTGCTACTTTCCAGTATGTTCTGCTTTGTATTTACAGTTCATGATGTGAGTTCTCAGCACCTTTCTCAAGCCACTATCCCAACCTGGTACCTCTCTCTACGCTGACATTACGAACTATAACTTTCTGGAATTGTTAAACCAAAATAAAATTTTCTGTAAGTCATCTTGACCATGTTGTTTTATCAAGGTAGTAGAAATTCAACTAATATACTAAGAGAAGATTTAAAAGCATACTGTTAAAATATTTCAATGAAATGTATTTTTGTGGTACATAGCATCAAATGCAGAGCCTTTTGCCTACTAAGTAAGCACTGAGCTATACAACTCTCATTATTAAATTTAAATACCAAAAATATATAAAATTGTTTGAATTACAGATAGTCTCTCAATACTATTATGTATATTGCACAAAGGTTTGTGAGTTTTAAATAAGAATTACTATACTGGTACATAAGAAACAGCAATTTTGGACTGTCAATTTCAAACATACACCTTCACCCATCAAAACATAAATCATTATTTTTGTTTATTTGTTTGTTTTTGTTTTTGTTTTGGGCCAATGAGAAATGCCTGTTAATCCCAGAGAAATTATGCTTTGAGATTTGATGAAATTATGCTGCTGACTGTGAAAGCACTTTCCGTTCAGAAAGTTGTCAAGGTGCTTGAAAATGGGGTACCTGGTTGACAAGAGGTTATGACAGTAACTAGCTTCATCCTTTGAAGCATTAGTCAGATCCTTCAAACTTAACCTATGTCAAAATATTAGGAGTCACGATGTTTATTTCACATGCTTTAAAAGCATATCCAGACTCATCACAAACATGATATCCGTACATATCACAAACTTTTACCACCAAGGTACTTTTCTATGTTACCAGTGTAGGAATCAATAACTTCTCCTTGGATAAAATCTTATCATGCAAACTCCAAATTTATGTTTATTTTCTAAAAAAAAGTCTCTAAAAAAAAAAAAAAGTCATCAAGAAATAGGGTGTAGACCTTTAATCCCAGCAGTCAGAAAGCAGAGATGTGTGATATCAAGGCCAGCCAGTGTTACACAGTGAAACACTGTCTCAAAAAAGGTAGCTAATACAATGGCCCAAATGGTATTATTTATTGACTTTTTAAAAGTCTTTTATAATATACAAAATACAGCTATTCCAGACTTCTGCTCCACAAGGAGATATTTATTACATGTGAACCCACATACACATAAAAGCAAAGACTTACAAAACACTACCTTAATATTTAAAGCAACTACTGCTATTGTTCAATACTGATGATGTAGTTATTAAAAATAAATTTAGAACGTCGGGCGGTGGTGGCACATGCCTATGCCTTTAATCCCAGCACTTGGGAGGCAGAGGCAGGCGGATTTCTGAGTTCGAGGCCAGCCTGGTCTACTGAGTGAGTTCCAAGGCAGCCAAGGCTACACAGAGAAACCCTGTCTCGAAAAACCAATAAATAAATTAATTAATTAATTTAGAGAAATATTCATTTTATGAAGCTACACCACTGAAAATACATGAATAGTCTAATGACTAGTAATGCCTAAATGAATTCTAAAAAAAAAAATGATGATAATTCCACTTCAAAATATAAAAACAAGTAAGAAAGACAAAATCCATCTTAATGAACAGCACAAACAGGACCAGGCATAGAGTACACAAATTAAAAGAAGGAACAACTAGATGCTGTCACAGTAATAGATACCAAGCACTTTAGAAGACGACCCCAAGTAACTGCTCTGCTGAGAAGGTATTGTTACTTGCCTTGTAGTACCACTCCTGGAATTTCTTACAGCAGTCTTCACTGCAGAAGTCTCTAACAACTCCATCAAGTTCTTTAGTGGCTCCCTTCTTACACAGCTGAGAACAATAGTTGCAGGTAACACATCTTAATCCTAATCGTCTTGCAAAATCTTGTTTGTATAATAGCTTGCAGCCTGAAAAATGTTGTATTTTTTTAAAAGAAGACATAAAAAACACATATTTTAAACTGAGACAAATCTTATAAGACGAGCTAATTATCAGTTTCAGAATATGTCAAATATATTCAAATAAGTCCTCTTCCCTTCTGATTGAAAACTTCCAAGTTTTATGTGTATGTTGAGGTGCATGTGGAGACCAGAGCTTGATGCCAGTTGTCTTCCTCAATTGCTCTCTAACAGTCTCTCACTGAACCTAAAGCTTGCCAATATAGCTGGGCTAGCTAGCCAGCAAGGCCCCAAAGCCTCCCCTCTCTGCTTCCCTTCCCCAGTGCTGGGATTACAGACTGCCATGTCCAATTTGTACATGGATGACAGGGACTAAACTCAGGTACTCATGCCTCATGTTTGAACAGCAAGCACTTTACTGACTGAACCTTTTCCCCAGGCCCTCTGAAACACTAGGTCTATTATAACACCAACCTGTAAAACTTAGAACAGAACATTATTGCGTTAGAAAACATATCACTTAGGTTCAAACAATACTTTTAAGACATTAAAATCTGACAATGCTTCAAAACTATTTTCTATTTAAATAAAATCACAAAGATACAAGTGAGTGCATGGGAAAATGCAGACTGCTGAAAAGTTCTGACTAAATTCAGATATATTCTTTAGAAGGCACTATATTCAAGTTTTCTAGATTCTTCCTAACAGCTTATTTTTATATAGAAATTCATCAAGAAAATAGAACTCTGATGTGACAAGAGAAAATACTTTGTTATCTACTACTTTAATCAAATACCTCTCTTTATCATCTACATAAATTTATTTTCACATATCTAATTTCCCACCTATACTACCTCTGAAGTTAAATAAGCCTCTGTATTCTTGCTCATGCTACTTCATGTAAGTAGAATAATCAATTAATATCTAGGAAACCTCATCTATCCTTTAATAAAAAATTCAAATTATAATTCTACCATATACAATGTTTTCATGACTCCCAGAGTTTTAAATGTTCTGTCCTATCTGTGAATCTCTGCTATCGGAAGCTGGGTCTCATTACAATCTAACTTTGGGAGCTCTGAACTTGCAATCATCCTTCCTCCGATGATGCCTGAGTGTTAAAGATGGTAGGCAACTGCCCCAATACCTAACTGTACAGTTTTAAAAAAAAATGTTTTGCAAATCACTATGTAACATGCTACAACTTATTACTATGAACTATATTTTATGTTTAAAATTACATCTATTTGCATATGTAAACATATATGTATCATGTCAAGCCGTCATGCTATAGCCTACACACAGCAGACAAGACAATTTTAAAAAGTCACTTCTTTCTATTATATGAGTACTGGGAATCCAACTGAAGTCATGAGGCCTGGCACCTTTTCCCACTGAATCATCTCCAGCCTTTAAGCTAGATTTTAAAATACTTGGTTTTTTTTTTTTTTTTTTTTTTTGAGAGAGTGTCTATATAGCCCTGGCTGTCAATCAAGCTGTTCTGAAACTAACAGGTATCTGCCTGCCTTTGCCTCCCGAGTGCTGAGATTAAAAGTATACGCCACCACACCTGGCCTTTTTTAATTCACTGAATTTGATTGATAGTAAATAGTTAACCCAGAAAACTAGGCTGAGCAACAGACAACTTCAAATAAAAACAAAACAAAAACTCATTCAGTAGTAGAAAGTAAAAAGAAAAATTCATATCCTTAACACTTTATACCCACTTGAAACTAAGTCCTTCCCAATGAAAATTGTGTCTAAGTACCAATTATTTAAGATGCACTCTTCAATTTAATAAAATCCATTTTAGATTTATAAAAATATAATTTCTATAAGAACACTGATACATATATTAATAATATTAATATGTTCAGATTTAGAATGAATTAGACTGTTTTGGCACAAAAATGAAGGTGATAGAATAAATCAACTCAATATTAATCTTTTGTTGTTTTTGTTGGTCCTGGAACTTGCTTTGTAGACGAGGCTGGGGTCAAACTCACAGCAATCTGACTGCCTCTGCCTTCTGAGTGATGGGATTAAAGGCATCTGCCATCACGCCTTAGACTTGGTCATTTCTACTATAACCTTGCTCTTAAATAACAGTAGTAAAGCATGGTTCTAGGTGAGACGTACCAAGTACAATTAAGTAGCAGCATTCTGCTCTGTTCATTAATACCTTCTAACATGCATGCTACACTGTTTGTGAGATGTATGGAGAGACCATTCAACAAACATTGTTTTCTGCCATGGACTGTTGGCATTCAGGATTATCCAACTTCTCTTTTGCCCCAACTCTGATATAGAAATTCACAGAAAGGGCTGGTGAGATGGCTCTGTGGTTAAGAGCACTGACTGTTCTTCCAGAGGTCCTGAGTTCAATTCCCAGCAACCACATGGTGGCTCACAACCATCTCTAATGAGATCTGATGCCCTCTTCTGGTGTGTCTGAAGACAGATACAGTATATTTACATATAATAATAAATAAATCTTTCAGCCGGATCGAGCAGGGCCGGAGTGAGCAGAGGTCCTGAGTTCAATTCCCAGCAACGATATGATGGCTCACAACCATCTGTACAGCTACACTGTACTCATATACATAAAATAAAATAAAAAAAATCTCTTAAAAAAATAAAGGAATTCACAGAAAAAGTAGAATCAGGGACAAACAGTCCTCGATGGAAAAATAACAGGTGTAAAGAACAGGTAGGAAGCTTTTTTGTAATAGTATTTATTGCTAATGACAGTAGACTCATAGTTGAAAATGAGAGACATTGAAGGTTTCTGTGATTTCTAACTCCCCCCTAACAAAACAAAACTGTTTAGAGAGGAAGCCACTGAAAAGAGGCCTTGAAAACTGTGATAGGAAGGGGGGCTGCGAGGGGGGTGTAGTAAAGAGCAGCACATCTTTAATCTCAGCCCTTGGGTTAGGAAGAGGCAGATAGAGTTCTGAGTTCAAGGCCAGCCTGGTCTACACAATAAAACTACACAGAGAAACCCTGTCTGGGAAAAAAAAAAAAAGTAATAGGGATATAGCTCCTCACAGTTGATAACTTCTAACGGAGACGGGAAGAGCTGTTTTCTTTAAGAGACTAGATATATGTAGATATATATATACACACACACACACACGTGTGTGTATATATCTATACACCTATATACCTATATCTATCGCTATCTCTGTATGTATATATAGAGAGATATATATGTATGTATATATATATCTATATAGATAATTTTTTTGAGAAGAAAAAGATACAACAGTGACCCCCAAAAAAAGACAAGATAAAGGTAGATTAGAGCAAAAATGTGATAATTGGAAACACTAGCAACAATGAGTGCCTAAACCCAAACCTATTTTTATCTCTGGAGAGGTAAATTTAGAACTAGAGTTCATGTCTATAATCTGATTTGTGGTATAAGACCAATGCAAGTTTAAGTGAGGAGAAAGGACACTTGTGACCATATGCAACAGAACCCAATGTGTCTCAGACACCACAAACCACAGAATATCCACTGTGCTTGTCACTGTGTGTAACGCCTCCCACCTCTCCATCAATAACACTAAGATGCTTTGAGTCAGAGAAATTTCAGATCTGGGGGCTTTTTGTGGCGTATTTGTTTTGAACAGTCGCACGGACTTTAGTGACTTTCTGAACCTGAGATCAGTGACTATCAAAATTTATATACTAAAAAACTCTATAGCTGCAAGCTGGTAGGGAAATGGAGCTAATGCAAAACGTTCTTCCTGCTCTTGGAAACTACCGTTCAGGCCCCATGTCAGCTCTAGTAATAACACAGTACAACAATGCTTGCTTTCATTTTATCCCAAAATTTCTAGCGGAAACCTTGAGACCCAGAAGTCTAAAATACATGCAAAACAACAAAAAGACTGAATAGAAAAGGAAACTAAGTTTTGTTAAGCCATATTAAAATTGTGTACCTATTTCTAGACCGCTGTAATTATATATTCCTTAAGTAATTTAGCAAAAAGACATTATATATATTAAAAGTTATGAACAATGCTGTATACACACTTGCCTTCACTACAGAAAGGTCTCTTAACGCCAGAGAAATTGACTGTTTCATGCAGAGTCTTCTCCTCTTGGCAGTATTCGCAATATGTAACTATGCAATGCAACTTCTTATAGTCATCTGAGCAAGTTTTGCTGCAGAATTGATGCACTTTGTTCTAAATGCACAATGGGAACCTTGTTAAGTATGAGAACCATCTCAAGACCAAGTTTAAGAAATAAACAAGCCACTTTTACAGAAAGTTAAATCATTTATCTACTTAATGTTATGATCCTTGGAGAGACATTTGCTAAAGGCCACAGACACCTAAGTTAACCAACTGAGCATTATTAACTACCCTGAAAGTACTGAGTGACTAAGAGAACAATCACTAACATAAAATGACAGCCTGGATATGCTAGTGAATTGGAGAAACACAAAGAAAATAATGAAAAAGTACAATGTAGGCTACAAAAATATAAGATACAACATTTTTAAGCAATCTAACACATTCCTGTCACACATTAATAAAAACATCTATTATTTCTAAAGTTTTCTATTTGGTACTCATGACATAAATAAAAAAGTTATTATTATTTCTCTGGCTTCAAGCCACAATTGTAAGGCCTACTTTTTAAACAGTGACCCAAGGTTTAAGAACTAAAACTCCTCCAGGCAAAGCAACTTTTCTCCAAAAATTATAACAGATGTAGATTAAATCTAAATAATCAACATTAACACATAAAAAGTTTAGAAAACAACTCAAGTAGTTAGAGCAATCATTAATGAAAAATTTCCCCTTTATAAATACATAACTCAGAACAGGAAGAATGGTTGGGAAGGAGCTCAAAAGTAAAGTACTTGCTAAACATACTCAAGGTCCTGGGTCCAGTAACCACGAATTAAGAGGAAATAGAAAAAGTATCCTAACTGCTAATTGTGGGGTCCTAAGCCCACAGTCTCCTAAGAAATGCGAACTCACTACGGCAGTATCTCTTACTGGCATGTAACACTAAAGTTCTGTGTAAGTAGACGCAACAAAATATTAAAGAAAAGTATTACAAAACATGAACGGTGGGGAATTCCCATTTTCATCTAAAAATTTATCAGATTTCAGCTTATTATGCAAACTACATTTCCTATTTTGTATGTTTGCCTGTAGATTTTCCTCACTCCCTGGCCATTCCTTTATTCTCATATTGGGCATTCAACATTATTTCTGCTATTAAGTGGTTATTAGTCTAAAACTCATGACAAGATGACACCAATAGTCTCAAAGCATGAATGTTTAACTACTCTGGGGACAGCACCAAGCAAAATAATAAAAGTAAAGAATTTTACAGGCTGGGCTGGTGAGACGGCTCAGTGGTTAAGTGCTCTGCTCTTCCAGAGGTCCTGAGTTCAAGTCCCATCAACCACGTGGTGGCTCATAACCATCTGTAATGGGATCTGACACCCTCTTCTGGCGCGTTTGAAGACAACTATGGTATACTCATATACATAAAAATAATAAATCTTAAAAAAATTAATTTTACAGGCCCTAAAATAATAAACCTTCTCGGATTTCCAAATATTAGGGAAATCATGGAGTCTAATTCTAGAAACCACTTTTGACCTAAGCATTACATTTTAAATAACATGTAAAGAACCATAGTAAATAGTCTGATTTTAGTTTTACATCTTAAATAACTTTTTAAGTACATACTCCATGCTCTACCCTCCAACCACCCAATCCACCTAAAAAAAGGTTAAAGGATGGCCAAAAGTAAGCCCTGTTCAACACAGCAATGGGTAGCCTGGATCATCCGTCTATCCATTACTGTCCTCTTAAACAAACAGACTCACATGGAAACAGCAAAACAAAGAACGTGACAAAGTAAATAAGTACACTAGAAAAGGTTAAGTGCTGGGGGAAAAAAATCTTGTTCAAGATTCATAGCCTCTACTCCCTTATTAAAATATATTTATCAAAATATAAAATATTAAATAACAGCATAGTATCTGCCTTACAAATTCTAATTCTACAAATATTGAGTAATAACATTCATAGTTCACAGATGATAATGACAAGGAGAGAACAGTGCCATCTTCAGGGATTCTGGGTATATGAACTGACTTTTATATTTTATAACAAACATACTATTATGCATGTGACTTTAATAAATTGCTTCTGAAATCTATCCTATTGGTTTCATTTCCACAAAGTAAACATACCAATAACACAAAATATGAAGCTTATTATTGTCCACTAAAGAAGTTTCCAAATAGAAATTCCACTTAATTTTTTAGATTCTTGTCTTAGCATTAGATAACACATATAAGGTAACAAGACTTGCCTCCCATTCCAAGATTTCTGGTTTTGAACAAAAGGAATTTTTACAGTAGTTGCATTTCAACTGAATATCACTGGGTGCTACAAACTGGCCATTTGGAGATGACTGCATGCTTAGAGCCTAAAATAAAGAACAAAATTCACTTAGTCTGACAAGTTTTTCAGAACTTCTAGCCATCAGAACTATCAAATGTCTACTACATGTAGAAAGCAAGCTTCTTTGCTAATTATTTCTTTAGTACATGATCAGCAATTTGTAATTTTGCTTTTAAAATACACTGTGTCAAAGGACTGAGACATGGTTCAGTGGCAGGATGCTTGCTTAGCAAGCACAAGGTCCTGGCTTCAATCCCCAGGACTTAAACAAAAACAAAACAAACTAAAAAAAAAAAAAAAAAAAGTTAACTTTAGAATTGAAATATTTACCAAGAGATTATCTGAATAGGAAAAAGAAAAACTACAGTTCAATTATTTCAGCTGAAGAAAACAGGAACAGGAACAGTAAGGTTAGTTTCACGATATATATTTAAACTATAAATAAAACCAGGGAAGAGGGATGAGGAGAGGGGGAAGAAGGGCAAGTCGGGAAGATAGAAAACACGCACTCATCTCTCCAAGGTTCATCAAACATAACTCACAAACCTCTCATAACAATCACTCCAAGTTGTATCAAGAAAAACAGCATGTATTACTTTTTTAAAAGGTAAACAATTCTTCAGAGTTAGGGGGGAAAGAGTAAAAGCTGGTATTCATACCAGAAATAATTCACAGAATAAGATAAGATATTATAAGCATACATGGACTTATAATGCTTTTTTGTTTTTCGTTTATGCTTGTTTTCTGATTCTTGATTTATGATAGGGTCTCCATACAGTCTCTGATGTCCTAGAACTAGCTATGTAGAGCAGAGATCTTCCTGCCTCCCAAATGCTAGGATTAAAGGCAAACACCACCACAAAAGAACTTTTCACCCCCTAATTCCTATTGTTTTCCTTTTCCTTTTCCTTTTT
>BDUI01002096.1:90362-104012 GCA_002335545.1 Apodemus speciosus | reverse complement strand
GCCCTGGCTGTCCTGGAACTCACTCTGTAGACCAGGTTGGCCTCGAACTCAGAAATCCGCCTGCCTCTGCCTCCCGAGTGCTGGGATTAAAGGCGTGYGCCACCACGCCTGGCTCCTTTCTTTTATTTTCATATCTTTTGTTTTCTGTATAGCCCTGGCTGTCCTGGAACTTACTCTGTAGAGCACGTTGGCCTCAAACTCAAGAGGTCCACTGTCTCTGCCTCCTGAGTATGGGGATTAAAAGTGTAAGCCACTACCATGCAGAGATATTTTTTCTGATTCTTAACCTGAATACACTGATATTTATCTCTCTCCTGAAGTCTATCACACATCTCATGTATATGTGACACATAACTGCGTGCCTGTATGAAATAGCTAATACAATTATTCAACAGCCACTGGTGGGAGAAACAATCATTTTTAAATACCACACCCAACAATACAATTAAAGTTTGTTTAAAAAAAAAGCTATCAGGTGACTAAAATGTTACATGTCTTCTGGGCCATCTGATGCAGCTTCATCTACTCAAGTCTAAAAGAACTTTGAGTCACAAACCTGCAAAAGCCATATTTTTTAACTTCTAAAACCGTGAACTTATAGCAATTTTTGCTTATAGCCTATTTTGTTATAGTAGCTTAAAGAGATAAAGGATACTATTATCTTTTTTTACAAATTTGTTTTTATGCATGCTGACATTTTGACTGCAATGTATATGAGGGTGCCAGATCCCCTGGAAAAGGAATTACACGCAGCCCTGAGCTGCCGTGAGGGCGCTGGGAATTGAATACAGATCTTCTGAAAGAGAACACTGTGCTCTAACTGCTGATCTCTCCAGCCCTATTATGTTGCTTTTAAAAGGATAATACCTAATACAGATATAAAGTTCAATTTATACAGCTTGAGAGATAAAAAATACTGCCTATTTGTCAATTTGGTCTTATTTGTATATAAATGAGACTACACAAGATTGGATACACACACACACACACACACACATTTATCACCTGGATGTGCTATTCAAAATTGTTTCTTAAAAATATTTACTACATCCAGGCACAGTGGCACACACCTTTAATCCCAACACTCAGGAGGAAAAGGCAGGCTATCTCTGTGAATACAAGGTCACCCTGGTCTACAAAGTGAGTCCAGAACCGCCAGGGCTCTGTTACACAGAAAAACCTTACCTCAAAAATACTGAAGAAAAAAAATTTAATGTACCTGTACAAAGTCTCATCAAAGCAGAGCCATCAGAAGTTTCAAGTGAACAGTGATATAGTGGTTAGGCTGGTCATAATGGCTCAAATCTGCAATCCCAGCACTTCCAAGTTTGAAACAGGGATATGTATTTTCAGTTCTAGACCAGCCTAAGCTACAGTGTTAAACATTTGAACAAAACAAAACCTTAACTAAGTTTAATCATCCACCTTCAATGAAGCTATAACTCAATAAAACAATAGTCATTCATCTAAGTTTAAACCTCAATTTAAACAGTAGTAACTGTTGTAGTAACTACTATAGCGTATTTAAAAGACTATAGTTTCAGTTTAAATAAATTAACACAGAGCACAGTACCTGTACAGAGTACAGAACTGTTGGATGAATTAACTCATGCATAGCATTATGCACTGGTTTGAATCTTTGAGCAATACCCTGAAACTTTCACATACAATAGGTAAACCTACTAGTACTACCTAACTACCGCTTGAGTTCCCTATAAACTATTCCCTCAGAGTGGTCAACCAAGCTAAGTCTCAACACTACCTATAACATTATCCTCTGAGATTATCCATACTCCAACTCTGAAGAACATTTACCAATCAAAAGTGTCTCCCAGAAATGGATCCCATACTAAGTTAAGGTCTACTCTAAGGAGTCTAATCCCCTTTTTATAAGGTTCATTTCTAATTTGGAAAGCATATATACTTAATGCTTACAGGTTAAAGACACTTCATTCATTTATAGAACATAGCTACTCAAACTAACAAAAAAGTACTGGATTAAACCATACTAAAATTCATTTTCCTTCTAGCTGTGAATCTATGATTCAGGCTATAATCTCTACCCTCTAATCAGGTACTCAACAAATTAAAAGTAACAGAAAAGATAAAGCCTATTACACTGATTGCTATCTATGTGGATTTTATGGGGTAGGGAGGAGTAAATAACAAACCTGAAATTTAGCCACACAGCTGGAATTGCAAAAGTTATACAGTTTTCCATCAGGCATTGTGGCTTGGTACTGAGGTAAAGAGTTTCGCTTACAAAAATGGCAAATAATTCCCAGACCTATAAGAGAAAAGAAACATACCTGATTTCTTTATAAAGTAAAAGAAGATTTTCTAAAAATGTTAACTGATTTTTTTAAATGGACCTCTTATAAATTATCCTATTATATGTAATTTAAGTTATTCAAGATTATTTCCATCCTTAAAAAATACTGCCAGGAGTTTAAGAGAGGGCTCAGCAGTAAGAGCTCTTTCAAAGAACCAAAGTTCAGTTTCCAGCACCCATAGACAGCTAACAACCACCTGTAACTCCATTTCTAGATGACCCCTCACCCTCTTCTGACCTCTGTGGGCACTACATGCACACAGGTGCACAAACACATAAAATAAAAACACATATGTAGCCGGGCGGTAGTGTCACACGCCTTTAATCCCAGCACTTGGGAGGCAGAGGCAGGTGGATTTCTGAGGTCTACAGAGTGAGTTCCAGGACGGCCAGAACTATACAGAGAAACCCTGTCTCAAAAAACCAAAAAAAGAAAAAGGAAAAAAAAAAAGAAATATATGTATAAGTACTGCCATAAAAATTAAAAATACCTGTCAAATTACCTAAAACATATGTGGATACATAAAAATATGTAACCTCACTAACTTTTAAAAATTAACAAGTATGGAAATCATCAACATTAGGTATGGGAAAGCAAAACACAGTTAAAACTATATAAAAATAAGATCAGTTACCTTTAATAAACCATTATGTCATTAAAGTCTTTAAACTTTCCAAATATCTGAAACTTACTTTGTGATTTTGCATATTTTGTCTTGTGACTGTTCATGCAAGCAGTTGAACAATATGGCTCCATATATCCATTAGGACCTATGCACTGAGTCATATCAAAAAACCTGCACTGTGTTCGGCAACCAGTACAAGTCGTCAGTTTTCCATATTTCTAAAATTTGAACACAAAGAGACGTTTTAAAAACACATATACGCACACACACAATTCAACTAGAACCAATCGATCCCACATCATTGTTTTTGAAGAGAGGAGAACAGTTAGCTCTCTATGGAGCCCCGGCCAGCCTCAGAACTTAGGACCTCCCTCCTTAGCCCCACAAGACCTGAGATCACAGCCAAGTGCCATCACACGTGGTCAGAGCACGTGTTCCTATTCAAAGTGACCTACTACTCTCTTTTATCTGGATGCAAACTAATTGTGCCATTAACTAGATTAACAAACCAGTCGTCATCATCTATCTCTCCTTCAAAAAACAACTGATTTTCTAAAATTTAGTTGAAAATCTGGAAAGGGCTTGGTACCTTTTTTGCATGTGTGCAATGATTCTGGCACTATGCTCACGACTGAATCTCTAAGCTACAAGAACCAGGCAAACACTAGGATTACTAAATCTCAGTGCCTGGAGGTGGGCTGTGGTTCTTGGAGCCCAGAAATTTTACTAAGTTGAGGAAGTAAATGAAGTTCTAGAGTACTCCAGCTTGGAAAACAAACTAATCTCAAAGGAGTCTCTGCTGAGAACTAATATGTGCATCTGTGAGAAACAGACATGAGAGAAGCTGCATTGTCTGAATCTTAGCATGGAGGAAGTTGAGGCATAAGACTAGGCTACATAATGTGTGTGTATCAAAAAGATACAGCAGCTGCAACAATAAAACTCTCCAAAATGGAGCATGGGTAAAAATAAATACATATCAATACAGACAGCCTCACTGACTAAGAAACAATAGAAACATGAAGTCAGAGATACCAGAAGTGTATTATTCACCTGGGTAAACAATACCCCCAAAAAAAGGTATCTAAAGAATTTTCTAAGAACACAAGTATTTTCTGACAAATAAAAGACACATAAAATTTAGTGGAATTGAAAATTCTATCTTTTAGAGATAACAAAAAACATTTATCATCTGATATAATTTAAGAAAACAAATTTTAATATATTTATAACTATTATGCTTAAAATATATTTTAATGCTTCAAACTGGATGTGACTTTTTTCATATACATTTGACACTATGGACTCACATAGTATAAGGATATAACTAAGTCCCACAAGTTATCCTCTGACTGTCACATAACCACCATGGCATACACACAAACACACACACACATGTATGTATGTATGTATGTATGTATGTATGTATGTATGTATGTATGTATGTATGTGTCTGTGTGTAGATAATTTTTTAAAATAAGCCTTACATCTCACCAGCATTTCTGCTCACCTCAGGCTGCATTAAGAAAGAGTCCTGCATGTGATCTCGAACTTCCTTCAGGAAACTTGGGTGGCTACCTACCTAAAACATTTTAAAAGACTTTGTAAGTACATAAAGAAAAGCAGTTAGACTGAAAAGCTGCTTCAATTATTGACTAATTTATAATCTCCTAACTTTCAACAATGCATTTTCTGTTCTGTGCCCACTGTGAATGGGGGAAAATGATACAATGATAAAACATTAACTTAACAACATAGGAAAGAAAACAAAGAGTTCAATTGATCTTCTCCATACACTCTAGGTTTTAAAGAATAACACCTACTCTTTAATAATAAGCACAATGGGGCGGTGGTGGCGCACACCTGTAATCCCAGCACTTGGGAGGCAGAGGCAGGCGGATTTCTGAGTTCGAGGCCAGCCTGGTCTATAGAGTGAGTTCCAGGACAGCCAGGACTACACAGAGAAACCCTGTCTCGGAAAAAAACAAATCCAAAAAACCAAAAAACCTAAACCAATAATAAACACGATGGTAGCCGGACGGTGGTGGTGCAGACCGGTAATCCCAGTACTCTGTGAGGCAGAGGAAGGCGGATTTCTGAGTTCGAGGCCAGCCTGGTCTACAGAGTGAGTCCCAGGACAGCCAGGGCTACACAGAGAAACCCTGTCTCGGAAAAAACCAAATCCAAAAAAAACAAAACAAAACAAAACAAACAAAAAAAAAAGCACGATGGTATTGTCTTTAACACACACACACACACACACACAAACACACACACACACACACAGAGAAACACAGAAACACAAGACACACTCCACTCCCCTATTGGTCTGGCTGTCCTGACACTATGTAGACCAGAGTGGCCTCAAACTCATGAAGATCTGTCTGGCTCTGCCTAAGTGCTGAAATTAAAAACATGAGCTAGCAACCTGCAAAATATTAAAATATATCTTAATATTAGAAATTACACTATTGTCTCTCTTTGGGCTTTTGTTCTGGTTTTGTTTTGGTTTTGCTCCTTTCCCTTTCTTTCTTTCAGGCAGGGTCTCAGTAATAGCTTGCCCTGGCTGGACTGTAACTTGCTATACAGAATGAAGTGGTATCAAATTCACAGATTATACCCTGTCTCTACCACCTGAGTGTTGGAATTAAAGGTATGTACTGTTAACAGGATATTAAATAAAGTCAACTATGGGTCAAGAGGTGGAACAAGCAACCAGTTGACAGGAAGTGAACACACGGGATTATTAAGAAACAACCATAGAAGCCAGGCGGTGGTGGCGCACGCCTTTAATCCCAGCACTTGGGAGGCAGAAGCAGGTGGATTTCTGAGTTTGAGGCCAGCCTGGTTACAGAGTGAATTCCAGAACAGCCAGGGCTACACAGAGAAACCCTGTCTTGAAAAAACCACCACCAACAACAAAAAAATCAGAGAGAGTAAGAGGGAGTCAGGAGGTGGATAGAGAGACACACAGGAGGTAGAAGGGAAGGACACTGAGTTTGTAGGAGGTTTTTCTGAGACAGCCTGACATGACTGCTTCTGGGCAAAGGATGAGGAGGAATGTCAGCTGGTGCTTTCTCTGCCTCTTTGAGCTAGCAGGCTTTCACCCCAGCATCGGGAACCCCAGTCTTCATTGGTAAAATCAATTGGTAAAAACAACAAAGATTTTGTTAAAAAACAACAGTGCATCAATCACCACACCCAGTCTGCCCTTTTGATGTTTTTAATCACATGTAAAATGTGTCGCTTACACACATACACTCCTGAGCCCATACCCAAACGTGTGTGTGTGTGTGTGTGTGTGTGTGTGTGTGTGTGTACACCAAAATGGACAGAAAGAACACTATACATAAATGACATTAATGTTTTGAAAAAAAAGTACAAGTAGTAATAAAATGTTGTACAAAACAAGTTCAACCTAGAAGAAATGAAAAAATTTCTAAAGCAACGATTTTCCAAAACAGACACAAACACTGTCCAGAATGTATCAAGAGAATTCTATTAAGTAAAGAGACTTAGTCAATCGATGAAAACCCCTGACACTGGCATGATGGCATACAGCTGTAACCCTAGCACACAGAAGTCTGAGGCCAGCCTGCAGAACATAACAAGACTCTATTTCAAGACTAAAGCAAATTTTCAAAGAAAAGCCCATAACTAAATTCTATAAACAACAGGCATTGTCAATCTCTTCTAAAAAGTGGATGAGACATTTTAACCCACCTTTCCACCAGCCAGCATTATACTCACTAAAAAAACATATAACTACGAAAGAAAGTCAGAGTAGGCATAAATTTAGAAGTGTGTAATAAACATCAAATGGGATTTATCCCTATAAAGAGCATTCAAAAAAAGGAATCAATCTACATGCTACAATAAAGTTTTTTTAATTATATCAAAGGAACAGAAACAGCATTAAGCCAAATTCAACACTCTTTTATAATAAAAAAGACCCAATACACTCAATATTAAAAAAAAAAAAAAAAACAAAAAACTACCTGAACCATTACAATGGCTATATGAACTAACAAAAGTACTGTATTGGAGGGGAAAAAAAGCTTTCCTGTGGGATCACGAATATTTCCTGGTTATTTTCATCATTCCATTAAGCATAACATTAAGTTCTGCCAATAACAACTGGCAAAGAAAAAAAAAAAAAAGGCAATCCATCCATATTAGAAAAGAATAAGTAAAACTCTAATTCACAGGTAGATGGAATGACTAAAAATTCAGAAAATCCCAAGACATTAACAGTAAAATTAGAGGTAATAAGTACTTTCAGCATAGCTGAAGATCACAAAGGACAATAATTCATCATATTTCTATACATTGACCATGTACAGTCTTGAAAGGAAATAAATGTGTCAATTAACAAGTTCAAGACTAAGCATGAAGGAATAACAACCAAAGAAATGAAGACCTACACAGTGAAAAATACTAGACTGCTCAAGAAATAGACTTAAAAAAACAACTACCTGAACCATTAAAGACTTAGGTAAATGCAAAGATATATGTTTGTAAATAAGAAGGCCTAATATTGTCAAGATGTCAACACATAACAAAACCCCACATAGATTCTATGCCACAATATCAAAGTTCTATTTCTGCAATCTTGAAAACAGCTTTTCAAATCCATATAAAATTAGAATGGGACCAAGTTATCCAAACAATCAAGAACTGAATTGAGAGCAGCTAGAGAGAGATGTTTCCCGATATAATCAGGATAGATATGCAGCCCAGTGGTTCAATATCTAGTACCAAAAAACAAAACAAACAAATGCGTAGGATGAAAAGACACAGCAGCACAGCAGTGAAGCAGGCTCTTAAGACAGAAGCTCACATTTGCTCTTGTGCATTTCCCGATGGCAGCTAATAAAAAGAGGAAAGGCCCACAAGTCATTTCAACAAGGGACATACTCCAACCTCAACCAAATGACTCTAAAGCCAACATCAAATTATTTTTTGAGGGTGTGTCTTACTATGAATTAGCCCTTCTGCTTCAACTTCCCAACTACTGAGATTATAGATACCTATTATCCCCAAATGTGGGGAATAACAAAATACTGTTATTCATCATTCACTATTTTGTAAACCAAAGGACGAGTCATAGCTTAAATGCCATCAAAAACAAAACTACTACAATACAGGCTTGTACTGTCTCTCAGTCTCCCAGCATTATAGAAGACATCTTGATTTACTGGTTAGAAAACACTCCTGCTAGGGCGAATTAAGGTTAATAGCATGGAAATGAGCACAGAATGAGAAGAGACAGAGGCACACTATTACACATACTGTACTTCCAGCATACAAATATACTGAATGAAAATAACCTAAAAGCATAAAGATAAAATAATTAAAATGCAATAAACCATGTAGGAATGCTGATGTATGTCTACAGTCACAGTACTTGGGAAGCTGAGGCAGGAGTCCAACCTCAAGGGCAACCTGGGCTACAAAGAGGTTGTCACGAAACAGAACAGAGTGAAAGACAATGTAGTAAGAGTAGCTTTCCGTTTATTATACAGACTGAACTGTGTGCTCCCTTCAACCCAGTTCCTGCTTTGAAACGCTAACCTCCAACTCAACTGTTATATGGAGACAGGTTCCTTTAGAGGCAATTAAGGTTAAAGAAAGTCCTAAGGGTGGGGCACTAATCCAATAGGACTGGTTGCCTTTATAGAAGAGGGAAATGTCATATAGTAACAAGGCAGACAGCTGTAGGGAAGTAGGAAGTAGAGAAGAGCAGAGACCAATACTTGGATTCTCACCCTCCAGAACTGTGAGAATGTCAATGACTAGTGTTTAAGTCAGTCTATAGTATATAGTATACAACAGCTCTAAAGAACTAATCAATACTAATGTAATCATCCATGTTTCCATTTAATTTCTAATAATGGATTCATAAAATTATGATGAAAAAGACTGTGATACCATAAAGGCTCAGGTATTTTTTTAAGTTATTTATTATTTATTTTATGTATATGAGTACACTGTAGCTGTCTTCAGATACACCAGAAGAGGGCATCAAATCTCATTATGGATGGTTGTGAACCACCATGTGGCTGCTGGGATTTGAACTTTGAACTCAGAACCTTCAGAAGAACATTCAGTGCTCTTAACCGCTGAGCCACCTCTCCAGCCCCCCCCCCCCAGGTATTTTTTAAAAATAACTTATTTTTATTTTAATTGTATCAGTGTTTGAAGGTATCAGATTCCCTGGAACTAGAGTTGCAGACAGTTATGAGCTGCCATTTGGTTGCTGGGAGTTGAACTTGGGACCTCTGGAAGAGCAACCAGGGCTCTTAACCGCTAGACCCTCTCTCCAGCACCTATGGTACGAATAAAGAATGAGAGGGATCTATCCAGGTATTGATAGGGAATGAATTAAGAGACATATAGAATAATATATACATTAGGATACCTTCTGTTTAAAACTAAAGAAACTTAACAATGAAGTTAGCTATTTCCTTAATTTTTCAAAAAGAATACAAAACTATAGACTGAAAAGTAATACTTACAAATAATACATATGAGTCAAGGAGAAGACAAAAAAGCAGCTAAACTAAAACTCATCTTATAATGCCTGTCACTTCTACATGTATTTACAAACCCATTTGAGACTGGAAATTAATCTTAAAGCTTAAATATGAAGGTCATTCTCAACCCAAGCTCTAACAGTTTGAAAATCCCTCTCCGCCAGGCAGTGATGTTGCATGCCTGTAATCCCAGCACTTGGGAGGCAGAGGCAGCCAGATTTCTGAATTCATGGCCACCCTTCAGAGTGAGTTCCAGGACAACCAGGGCTATATAGAGAAACCCTGTCTCAAAAACAACAAAAATAAATAAATAAATAAAATAAAATAAAATAAATCCCTATCCAAGTCCCCCAAAAGACAATTCAAGAGAAACTGCACTAGTAGCATTTACTATTATAAGTATAATTACTAGCTGATTTCCACAATCTACATATATATTTCCTAATTCATTTGAGGTAGGCCCTCTTTTATAAGAGAACCATAAAATTAAACGGGATTCCAAGATAAATGCAATGAAACCCTCCTACCTTAGCACTACTGCAATGCTTCCAAACCCACCTGAAAGAATACTTGGCTGGTTTGTTTTTTAGCACATAAGTTACCTGTTTGTATTCAGTGACACAACTCTGACAGCAAAATCTTTTCTGCTGACCATCAATCACCAGAACATTATTTCCAGCACCTTTACTGGGTAAATATTCTCCGCACTGTTCACAGCAATTCATTATCAGACCATTGGCCATTCTGTATCTGTTAAAGCAGTGGTCACTGCACAGCTTATGAGTCATGTTTTTAAAACTAACTTCATGACGAATCTAAAAGAAAACAATTTAACAGAATTTTAAAGAATTTATCTGTTTTCAAGTAGCTAAAAAGATAATTGAATTTCAACAAAGATACTACACCCCAAGAAGACTAATTCGAGGAAAAGAAAAAATAATCAAAATACATTTCATGACTTTGAACTGTATAAATATAAAAGAATATATGCGCACATGCATAGCACTGAAAAAAAATTGAACAACCATAGGAATTATCACTATAAACCTCTTTAAAGATAAAAATGACAGAAAAGCCACCATCTTTTAAATCTTTAGACAACAACAACAACAAAAAAAATGATAAAGTACACTGCACTGGCAAGGAAGTAAAAAAGAATACTACAATCAATTCAAACAAGGTATGTATATACACATCGCTTTAACATCATAATAATGTAAATTTTTAAAAATGCTTCTACTTCTTGCCTGCAAGTATGTCTTTCTTGTATAGTCAGTCTATGTGTATAAATTAACACATTATTAGACCAATAAAAAAGGAAAAGCAATCATAATACTATGACTTTTTTTCTGTGACTAAATGAATAAGGTAATTTTTCCTGAGTGAGCTTTCTTGGAAGACTAGAGTTACACAACCCTAGTCGTATAAATCCTAGTCTTGTATACTGTCATTCTGAGGACACATGCATCAATACAGGAGTACAGGAAAACTGTTAAAATCTGAACTCATTTCTCATAAGAGAAAGTGAAAAGTACAGAAGTACAAACCTCAGTCAATTTGCCACAGATTGTGCATCTTGATTTATTTAGAGCTCCTTTAGCAGGACTCTGTTTGTCCTCATAAAGAGACAAACAAGATGTACTACAAAATTCTTGGAAGGACTCACTTGAGTCCACTTGAGCAACAATGGTTCCTTTCATTGTAGTTATATCTCTGAAAAACAAGAACAACTTAAAGCTCCATTTCATAAGAAACCAAAAATAAATGTTATACCTGATATTATAACACAGATTGAATCATGGAAATCAAAGACCATTTTTAGATCCAGGAAGTCACTTTTAGAACAAAATATGAACTCTTAGAAAAGATTAAAAGTCAAAATATTTGATCCTGTCATTAATAATTTATTTTCAAATGTACTAACAAGGCTTTCAGATATAGGAAATATTAAAATAAAATTTCTATAATAACATGGAATAAAAGACAATTATTTGAACTGATATTACCTGTTCAATTCCCCTTCCTAACTAAGAGGTAAACATGAGATTACTAGATAATGGAATTTAACATCAAGAGAGACCAAACAAAATATAGTCTTCTTAAATGCACCACTTGCCAGGTATTGTGGCTCATACCTATAATCTGAACACTTAGAAGGTGGATTTTAAAAAGATATTGAAATCTATTATCAAAGAAATAGTTTTACTTTTCTAGTAACCTAATACTTAGAAGGATCACAGAGTTCAAGGTCTCATTATACAGCCAACCTAGATTATATAAGATCATGTTTGAACATGAATATTCAAGGTATGAATGAATGAATGAATGAGCAAACAGATAAACAAATGGGGGMATGCACATGTAATCCCAGCACTTGAAAGAAGTAATGGGACTGCCACAAGTTTGCTCTAAATAATAATGATAGTATTGACATTTCTTTGAAAGAACTAAATTTCTAAACTCTCTATTATAGTATTTAAAACAATCTAAACACTATAGAACAATTGTTTCTGTGTTTAGATTTACTACAAGAATAAAGCACTAAGCCCTTTCTAGAGGTCTAACAGCTAAAAACAGCTTCAGACTTGGGCTGCTCCAAGAGGGTACAGAAAACTCATCCGATTTAACCCTGTAATACATTATATCATCTATATTTGCTTGTAATCAGTGAGAATGGTTCCAAAAAAAAGGGCAGAAGCTGTTATTTCCAAGACTAGAAAAAAAGCACCTGGGTCATGAAACTATAAACCCTTGAAAATATTCAAAACAAAAATACCCAAAATCCAAAGCTTTACCCACTGAAAATAACCACATTCCAAAGATACTGTAAAATGTGGCTTATTATAAAACATAATGTACCATATATGCATTCTGTAACAAATATAAATGCATAAGTGTCTAGCATTAAGCCATATTATATTTAATAATGGAGTTAGTAGTCAAGTGTGCGCCTTCTTGAGGTGAGGCTCTAGAATTGCTCCCTAGGCACTGTAAAAACAAAAAATATAAAACTGTAAATATTCACATCTTGTCAAATTTAAGGGATCCACTGGGCATGACAATCAAAATAATTACAAGGACCTAAGAGAATCAGCCCAGAGCCTACCAAATAAGAAGCCCCATCTATAACCCACTTAGACTTGGGCTTCAAATATTCAAAGAAGCTTACCAATTTTTTTTGTTTTKGTTTTTGGTTTTTTCAAGACAGTGTTTCTCTGTGTAGCCCTGGCTGTCCTGGAACTCACTCTGGAGACCAGGCTGGCCTCAAACTCAGAAATCTGCCTGCCTCTGCCTCACAAGTGCTAGGATTAAAGGTGTGCACTACCACTGCCGGGCAAGCTTACCAATTTTTAAAACATGAATTCATCACCAAAAAAAAAAAAAAAAAAAAAAAATCTCTAAAGACTTTTATGATCAAAATTCGATGACATGAAATTGTGTGAACGGTTAATCTTACTTTTTACACATAACACAGAGTTTCTTTGGAGCAGGTTTATGAGAGAAAGAAGAAAGGCAGGTGGTTGAACAAAAGAGGTGAGCTGATCCTTTTCGCTGGTAAGCTGTCTGTCCCTTCTGTAGAGGTTTTTTGCAGTTTGCACAAGTGACTTTAACTGGTTTAGTGGGTTGTTGGTTCGATGGCTGAAATATCTGTTTAGGAAGTGAGGCCACTGGTGATAAAGAATCCACCCCTTGCTGTTTCTGGTTACGAGGAAATGATGCTGATTGAGAGATCCAAGAATCTTAAAAACAAAATATATAGAGAATAATCAAATAGGTATTTTAAGACACTGAAATCTATTATCAAAGAAATAGTTTTACTTTCCCAGTTTGCCCAAGTTTATAAAAGTGTTATAAAAGTCTTTATTAAAGACACACATGATAGTTCATGCCTGGAAAACTCAAACAAGAGGACTGCCATGAATTAAAGACCATCCTGAGCTCTGAAGAGACCTGTCTCAAATATTAATGAAGTAGCAACTTTGCAGAGAAGGGTTTACAAGTAAGATTGTCTGCTTTCTATAAACAATATATTATAGTCTTAAAAATGGCAAAAGTATATAATGTATAATAGGCTTGATTTAGCCATTCTACAATATATACATATTTCTAATCAACATGTTCTCCAAGATAAAAGCATATTGCCGGGCGTGGTGGC
>BDUI01002094.1:89589-100952 GCA_002335545.1 Apodemus speciosus | reverse complement strand
AGTGCTGGGATTACAGGCGTGCGCCACTACTGCCCGGCTTATTTTTCCTTTGTAATAGTATTAAATCTGTCCTTAAAATGCTGTTAACTCATTTTCTTAGTTTGAATTTCTAAGACAAAGTAATCTTGTTCAAAAATTTTTAAGTTTATTTTTAAATAGTTGTGTGTCTGTAGTGTGTGTATGTGTGAGTGTTCATGTGTGACTGTGTTTGTGCCATCTGTGGGTATACATGAGGTGGTGAGAGTGTCAGTAGTCATTTCCCTCCTTGTAAGAGGCAGAGTTTGTTTGTTACTGTGCTACATGCTCAAGACTAAGTCTAAGTGTTTCTGGAGAATTCTGTCTCTACTTCCCATCTTTCCATAGACATGCTGAGATTACAGACACAATGGAATGCATCTGGATTTTTACCTGGATTCCAAGAATCTAAACTCAGACAATCAGGCTTGAACAGCATAAGCTTTTACCCATTAAGCCATGTCCCTTGTCCAACAGGTTTTGGGTGCGTGGAAAATACTTGGCTAGTATTGTTGTGTTCCTTTTTATTCAACTTACTAAATTCTACATCTGCTGAAGATTTCACTGAGACTGAACACTGTTCAGCACACAAGAAAGTGAAAACTTAATTTTCTGCTGAGATTCTTAGATCCGTGTTATAGTCAGGTGGTCATATTTCATTAGTAATGTGTTTGGTTAGCTCCTTCATGTTTTTACACTTTGCCTGGCATGATGAGGAATTCAACAAACCCACCTGAAAGAAACAGCCCTTTGCTCCTGCCACAGAGCAGGCACATGGTCACCAATGGTGGCTGCTTAGCTAGGAATATGCTGTTGCTACTCTGGCCTTCCAGGGAGTCTGCTCTCAGGAGCTCAGGTTCACATACTACACTGTAGGGTAAGCAAGACACCCTGCCGTGCTACCATCTGCTCTCCCTTCTCCACCTCCTCCGTCCTCGTTATGTTTAGGTCACAAGATGTTCTGTCTGGATGAGTTAAGCATTTTGCAATCTCAAGATGAGCATCTCCTCTAGCTCTTCCAGGTGGCTAAGCTTTCCTTTGCTCATTCTTGCTATAGTGTGCACACCTGTACTACTGGTCCAGAGTCCTGGCTTCTTTATGTTCTGTTTCTGTCTTTGTTAATGTAGAAAACAATCATCCTTGTCTGTCCTAATTAAATCACTCACAAACATACTACCATGTTTACATAAATTAACTAGTTTACTTAGCCCATAGAGTTATATTGTTAGGCCAAACAAACAAACAAACAAACAAACACCCGAGGAGGAAAGAAAGGAAGAAAAGAAACAACCCACCTTATTTTGTAACATGTGGACTCATGCCTTTTCTTAGGTTTAGCTTATTTTTTTCTGAGCAGTCTGATTTTAGTTTTTGAATGGATCACCTTTTGGTCAGTGGCAACCTTGATGTACTGTTTTACAGAACAGGTGGGCGGTTTAAGAGATACTCTGATTTCAGGACCTAACTCCATCAAGTTGTGTGTACTTTTACACTTTCTTTTGGGTATGCTGGCAATTGAACTAGGTTCTCATGTATTCTAGGCAAGCATTCTAGAACTGAGCTATAAAGTTTTCTGGAGTTCTTGAGTCTGGAGGACTGTTAGAGACTAGCACCTAAGTAACTTGGGTATGCTGAGTTCACTTGATTTTAATTAGTTTGCTTGCTTGCTTGCTTTATTTATTTATTTATTTATCATTCATTCATTCATTCATTCGTTTATTGAGACAGGGTTTCTCTGTGTAGCCCTAGCTGTTCTGGAATTTGCTCTGTAGTAGACCAGGCTTGCCTCAAACTCAGACATTTGCCTGCCCCTGCTCCCGAGTGCTGGGATTAAAGGTCTGTGCCACTACTACCTAGCCTGAGTTAATTTTATGATAGTATGTGTGTGGATGTGTGGTACATTTGTTTGGACAGTGCAGTCTACCCTTTTCTTATAGCTTTTTGCCCGCCTGCCTGCCTGCCTGCCTATCCATCCGTCCGTCCATCCATCCATCCATCCATCCATCCATCCATCCATCCATCAGATAACAAGGTCTTCCTGGCCTGAGTTTTGACAGTTAGACTTAAATAGGCTGGCCAGTTAGCACCCCAGAAATTGCTTACACTTTCCCAGTGCTGGGACTACCAGGCTTGGATTTTTCTTATTGTTTTTATTGATTTTAGGGGGAGAGTTGGGTACTAGTTACTGAACCCAGGACTTCATGCATGCTAAGCACCTGCTCTACGACTGAGCTATATCCCTAGCCCACATTTTTTTGTTTTAATTCTGCAGATTGAATTTAGGTTCCATGCTTACAAATCGAGTAGCTTACTGACTGAGCTCCTCGGCCTTATAGTTAGGATGGCGTTACCACTATGAGGACATGCCAAAGGCAGAGCTGAAGAGAAGGCATTTATAGATGTGGGTACAATGTTTACATGCTGCCGGTTTAGCTCTGAACACTTATTTTCTTTCTCAGTGACTCTTTCCTGCCTTCTTTTTTAAGGTACAGGATCTTGCTCTGTAGCCCAGGCTGGCTCAAGCCATGATTTTCTGCATGCTAGGGTTTCGGGTGTGCACTACCACACCTGGCTTATGATTCCAACTTTTAACTGTGTGCTTCCTCTCATCTTTCATATTTCTCTCATTGACAGTTATATAATCATTTTGTTGACAGTTGCCAAATTGCTTTCCAAAGTATTTTAACAATAATACCCATTTTTTGGGTGCCAGCCATAACTGTACGAGTATTCTTGCTTGAGCATAAGTCTTGCCAGCATTGGTTGTCTCTGTATAAAGTAAACATACTCCAGAATTACAAATGTACAATGTTATATCTGCTTTCCTTAGCTTGGCCTTGGGGAGTGGTTGGAGTTGAGATGTGAGAATTTGCCTGAATATGAGCAAGGGAGTCATAAAGTRCTTATACTTGGTTCATCTGCTTAGGACAACAGCACCATTTGACTCTTACCTCTTTCCTCTGTTTCTGCAGTATGACGCTGTGCCCATTCAGTCCAGTGTGGTGCTATGTTCCTGCCCATCCCCATCAATGGTGAGGTCCCAGACTGAGCCCAGCTCGTCCCCTGGCATTCCTAGTGGTGGTAGCAGGCAGGGATCCACCATGGACAGCACCACAGCTGAAGCCCGACCAAGCACCAACCCTTTGCAGCAGCACCCTGCCCAGCTGCCACCGCAGCCTCGCAAGAAACGCCCTGAAGACTTCAAGTTTGGGAAAATTCTTGGCGAGGGCTCTTTTTCGACAGTGAGTATGTGCCTCTGCTGCTGTTGCTTGTTGAGCACAGGGTTCTCTTGGAATCACTGACTGCTGAGAACACCTGACTAGACATTCTCCCTTTGCTCCTGTGGGTTGTCTCTTGCTGTGCATGCCAGTAGAGTCTTGGAGGGAGTGTACCTTTCCTAGCCAACCACCTGAAGAAAGCATGGTTAAACTGGATTTTGTCTGTTTTGACCCATACCTTTATTCCCTATACTTAAGAAGCTGAGGCAGAGGAATTTGAACCTGGAAATTTCAAGGCCTACTTGGCAACATATTAAATGCCTGTCTCAAAAACAAATAAGTAAACAAAAGCATTTGTTGATTTATGCTCTGTGTCTTCCTGTCTTAATGGACAGGCCATAGGAAGCTAAAGTTCCTTAGATCGAAAGCTAGTACCAGAGTTAGTATCTCTTTGGAGACTTTTGGTAACCTTCAATGACACCCCCCTCCCCTCTTTGGCTTGTTTTTCTTTGTTTTTGCTTGCTTTAGCACCTAAAACTGTGACAGTATTTGTTGGACTGTTGGCTTTCAGATTTTTTTTTTTGTTCTAATTCTCAGGTGAAGTGGATATTGCTGCAGAGTGGTCCAGACCCTTGTCACTCACAATTCAAAACATTCTCCAATGAGACAGATTTCTGTGTTCCAACTCTAGTCTGACAGGAACTCCAGGGCAGTTCCAGAGGCCCATAACCTCTGAGAGTTCCTAAACAACCAGTCTTCCTCACACCTGACTCGTTGAGGATTCCATATGAGAAACTGTGTTCTCTTCTTGTCTTTCTTATTTATTTTAAGATTTATTTATTTTATGTATGAGTACACTATTGCTGTCTTCAGACACACCACAAGAGGGAATTAGATCCCATTACAGATGGTTGTGAGCCACTATGTGGTTCCTGGGATTTGAACTCAGGACCTCTGGAAGAGCAGTCAGTGCTCTTAATCCCTGAGCCATTTCTCCAGGCCGTTAGATTTTTTTTTTTTTTAAAGATTTATTTAGAGTTTTGTTTTTGTTTTTGTTTTTGAAACAAGGTCTCACTACCTAGCCCTAACTAGCCCAGAGTTTTTATGTAGCTTAAGCTGGCCTTGAATTCACAGAGATCTACCTGCCTCTGCCTTCTCACTACACCCATTAAAGATGAGCACCACCATGACTGGCTGAAAATTTTTTCTTACTTTTTCATATTCATGAAAGATTCTAAAAAACAAAACAAATTACAGCTTACTTACATTCCTAGCATCTCATCTTAAATTGACTTTGTTGGCTTTTGCACTGTAAGGTTTAGGTATTAATTAGCCACTCTGGTGAAGTAACGTAGGATTGTGGCCTTATGAAAAAATCTTCCAACCATGACTATTACTCCCTGTGCCTTTGGTACTCACCATACCTTGCAGAAAGAGAGCTGCTTGAGCTCTGCACGTGGTGCACTCAGCTACAAACGATGTTCTAATGAACTTCTTTTTCTCAGTTTACTCCTTTGTATTTATCTTCACAGGGCTGTAAATTAGGCACCATTCTTCCTGGTGGCACAATCACCCTTATTCAGTGCCATTTTGAACTAATGCCATGAGGCACCTGGGAAAGAAAGCACTGCAAGCTGGAGGCTCCTTTCTGGCTCTTTGCAATCTGTAGCTCTGGATCTCAAATTAGGTGTTAACACTGATTCATCTCTCTATTCTTGAAATAGTGAACACTTAAATTGGATTTCCAGGGGAGGAGTAAAGGACATAACAGTTACGAGATTGAGCAGGATATTCACTTGGCAGAGCCTGAAACTAGTGCTAGAGAGCAGACAGGCTCCCAAGTACTCTGTCACATCCAAGATAGTGATGACGTCACCCCTGGTGACATGGGGCAGTATATATCCCATGCACTTCTTTAGAAGCTTCTGTTCTGTAGGAACCCTGCTTATGAAATGCTAAGTTTAGAAATCTGATCACAAGCTGGGCATGATGGCACATGCCTTTAATCCTAGCACTTAGGAGCTATAACAGGTGGATCTCTGAGTTCAAGGCCAGCCTGGTTACATACGGAGCCCTAGCCTAGGCCAGCCAAGGTCACATAGTGAGACTTTATCTCAAAAAAGCAACACTCCCCACCTCCCAGTGACCATGGTGCTTTCCGACTTTCCTTTCCTTTTCATACATAGGAGAACATTCATACATGCTCATGAAGGAATGTGAGTATATATACTCTCCAACCCGGGGAGAGTAAGCTACTCCAGCCTGCTCCCTTCACCCTCAAGGCTGGGGGGTCAGTATATGCAATGCGTTCCTTCAGTAAGTTTTTTGAGTTCTTTCTACTTAAATGCATTCAGTCCTACCTTGTTCCTGGTGGCATGGGCATCTCAGAGTGCTTTTCCAGGATTGTTTCTAGTGTCACAGGATGTGACTTAAAACCAGAAGCCAGGTGACCCTGGCCTGTGGCTTTCTAAAGTTTTTCCCTAGGCCCAGCGATTTCTTTCATTTGCACTTTGGTTATCAGTCCATTATTGCAAGTGTCTTAAAAAACAACAACAACAAACCACATCCATTTATATTTATTGACCATGTAGAGGAAAGACTTTTCTTTTTTTTTTTCTTTTTTCTTTTTCTTTCTTTCTTTTTTTTTTTTTTCTTTTTTTGAAAAAGCTGCCCCTTGCAGCTCTGGTTAAACCTTGGCCTATCAGCTCTCTTCAGTCTGGTACGTCAGGTATGCCCAGGGTTTGCTAGTACTCTGTCCCTGGAGTGAGTGGAGTCAGAGCATAGACAGAGATGTGCTCTGTATGGAGAACATTATGTAAAGATGGTTTGTTCTGTGCTGTTTTACCTCTTGGTACATAGTAGAGTCATAACTATGTTCCTGCTATCAAATGAAATATATGACAGCAAATGAGAARCCTAAGTCAGAGTCACCTTTTTATTAGGATCTATATTAAAATACATATTCTTTTTCTTTTCTTTCTTTGTTTTGTTTTGAGAAAGGGTTTCTCTGTGTAACCTTGGCTAGTCTGGAACTTGATCTGTAGACCAGGCTGTCCTCACACTCAGAGACCCTTCTGTCTTTGCCTCTTGAGTGCTGAGAGTAAAGGTGTGCGCTGTCACTGCCCAGCTAAAAAGACATATTCTTGAAGTTTTTCTGAAGAAATTTCTAGTAGCTACTTGTGGTGCTTTTTTTGTTTGGCATGGAGGGTGTTGAAAAAGGGTCTCACTGTATAACCCAGGCTTGCTTGAAGCTTGGACTCCTCTTGCCTTTAGCTCCCAAGTATTAAAGATCATAGATGTGCACTWCCATGCCTATTGGTTCTTAATTTATACTTTGACTGTACTATGAGAACTCTTCGTAGCTGGCCGACTATGAACTTTTGAAAACAATGGCACAATCACTGTTTACCATTCATGTTTGCTATCGTGCTGCTGTTAACTATTAGAACACACGGACACCAGCAGCAGCTTCCTGTTGCTTGTTAGTATAGGATCCATCGTAACTTTACATGTAATTTCAAATYGTGTGTATAGGCTGGGCAGCCTGTGCAGGGAGACAGCGACTTATCAGACTGATCTCATTATTACATTGTTTTTTTTTCTCCCCAAACTAGGTTGTTCTGGCCCGAGAACTGGCCAATTCCAGAGAATATGCTAGTAAGTACCAAGTCCAGTGACTGTGTGGGATTCAGGGTGTGCCACTTTTATACATATGGCAACCTGGGTAGTCGCAGGGCCTGTGCTGATTTTAGAATCTATTACAAGGTTAGTCTTCAAACCTTCTAACCTTGTGGTGGGTGGTTTTGGGACAACTTTAGTTTATGCCAGTTACCTTTGAAAAATTACTGGGTTTTGTTGTTGTTTGTCTGTCTGTTTACATTTTCTAATGTTAGTAAACTTACTTCTCTTTTACCTTAAGTTAAAATTCTGGAGAAACGTCATATTATAAAAGAAAACAAAGTCCCATATGTAACTAGAGAGAGAGATGTGATGTCACGCCTGGATCACCCCTTCTTTGTGAAACTTTACTTTACATTTCAGGACGACGAAAAGCTGTGTATCCTTTGCATGGTCAGTGCAAACCATGGTCTGAAAACCACCTTGTGTTTTAGATTAGTGGCTGCATTGTTTGTTCCTTGAAAGGAAAGGGCACAGCACAGATCCCTGTGGGTACTGATACCCTTGGAGGCAACAGGTAGTACCAGCACATGGCTGAGGCTCACCATGGTGTCCACAGTGTTAAGGAGTTTATTGATAAATGTTGTACTTAATGGACTGTTGTGTTTTAGCTATGGTTGCTGGATATTGATGTAGAAATATTTCTTCATTCCTCTAGCAAATGTTCTGTCTGGAGTGTCTGTTCGGTATTATTGACTCCTGCTTTTAAAAAGTTGAGGGCCTGAGGGGGGAAACGATCATCGGCCTCTCTAGGCTTTTGGAGTTGRCATTAACATCTCAATACCCTCTTCTATCCCAAGTTACTAAGTTTTGTTGGAAGGACAACTTGACTGGGTATTGAAGAAGTTCAGGAGTGACTTACAGGAGCCCAGAGTGCTATCCTGAAACTTTTTGTCTGCTGGGCTTGTTCAGCCCCTCCAGCTCCTTAGAGCTGTTCAACCTGCCACTCTAGCAGATTCACCTTGCATGTATGTTCACTGCTGTTTCTCTACATTCCTCTTCCTTTTTTTTTTTTTTTTTTTTTTTTTTTTTTTTTTTTTTTTTTTTTTTTTTTTTTTTTTTTTTTTTTTCGAGACAAGGTTTCTCTGTGTAGTCCTGGCTGTCCTGAAACTGACTCTGTAGACTAGGCTGGCCTCGAACTCAGAAATCCACCTGCCTCTGCCTCCCAAGTGCTGGGATTAAAGGCGTGCGCCGCCACCGCCCGGCTTCTTCTTCCTTTTTACTTATGTATTGTTTCCCACCCCTCCACCCYCTAGGTTTCAGTACATAACCCTGGCTGTTCTGGAATTCACTGTCTAGACCAGATTGACCTCTCACCCCCAAGTGCTGAGATTGAAGGCATGCACCAACACTCCCGCCATCTGCTTTCACTTTTAATGACAACTCTGGCTTCTGCTAGATGTATCTGCTTGTGAATGGAGAATCTCTCCATTCTTCATTTTGAAGTGCTTATTTACAGGGAGATAAGCAAAATGCTGATAAGGGAAGGCTTTTCCTTCTTAGTGGGATTGATTATACTTTGGGAGAGCTTGTGCGCAGACTATTAAAAATTATATCAAATGTCCAGGTAGCAGGAAGGACAGGTTGGAAGGACCGGTGTGAGTGTCTAGAGTGTGAGTAGTTGAGCCCTGTAGATATGTGAGGGCAGAAGCATAGGGGCCCACAGTGAGCCAGCTCCCTGAGCCGTGAAGTCCTGATACCAGTTCTGTTTTTTTCCTAGTATGGAGGAGTTTGGGTTTTGCTCTGACTCTGGTACCTTGTGGTCTAGACTTGGGGAAAGCAAAGTTAGGTATCTGGTGGTGTTTGCCTTCAGAGCCTGGTCTAACTGTCATCTGTTACCAAGCCCAGAGAGACTGACCAGTGGCTAGATGAACTAAAAAATAGTTGTCATTTGATGCATGTTGTGCTTGTTTGAGGTCTGAGTGGACCCATTCTGAGGAGGCAATATGCAGATAGGAGTTGTTACCCACTTGTCCAGCTACCCAGAAGAAGCCTCTGGGAGCATAGAGACTCAGAAGCTATAGATCACATAGGTTCTGATGAGGGCCTGCCCAGTTGTCAGCCAGGCAGTCTAGTATGTGGCCTGTGCCTGGTTAGAGGATTAGCCCATGAGCAAATTAATGAAAGTTGGACAGGCAGTTTCTTGGGGGCAAAGTTCATGACAAAGGCGAGGCAGCAGAGACAGACCAAATGGGCTCTTTGCAGAGGGCCTGCTGAGAGAGTCCTGGTGGGAAGTCCAGTAGGTTTCAGGAGAACAGATGTGTTGCTGGTGGTGGTCCTTAGAGCAAATAGGGCTTTCTGGTCCCAGTGTCCCTGGTCCTCCACTTCTGCTGTCATGGCTCACCCAGCAGCTATCAGTAGTCTCTTTATATTTCATTACATGTTTCTCTGAACCTGTGTTGATTCCTCTTTTAATGTCCCTTGTGCATGAAAATACCCCATTTTGAGTCCATGAAATCTGTAGTTACCAGATGGAGGTCCAGGCCCAGGCCTAAACTTTTTTTTTATTAAATTATTTTATCTATATTCCAAATGTCGTCCCTTCCCTGGTACCCCTCCTTGAGTTCTTCAAAACCTCTCCCCCCTTGCTTCAAAAATTTTGACCCAGAACTGTTCCTATCTAAAGGCCTAAACTTTTCTGCCAGTGTTCAGAACAATGTTTTTTATTGGCCTCAAAGCTCCATTACTAGTCAGCTTTGTGTCATTGCTACAAAACACCTGTGGCATCTAACTCTTCGAAGGGAAAAGATTTGTTTAGTTTACAGTTTGGAGGTTGAGCATCCAAATGGGATGCATGGTGCATGGTGTAGCCCTGTATATATAGTGGATAATGGACCATGTGTGAATAAAGGATCACATCTTAAGCCAGGAAGTGTAGTTGAGTAGGTGTGCTTGGGTTTGCTTCTTTCATGGCAATCTTCTTTGGGGACTTTCCAATGACCAGTGAGTCTCAGAAGCTCGGTGACCCACAGACATGTCAGTAAACCCTGCTTCTTAAAGGTCTTACCACCTCACACTTCTACCTGGAAACCAAGTCTTCTAGTCCTACACACCCTTGAGACACCCAGATTTCATCAAGACTGGATAACCAAGACAGAATCAACCACAAATGCTTGACTTCATCTTCTGTCAGGGACACGGTGGTAGGATCAGAGCTCAGAAGCCAGACCAGAGTGTTCTTGCTATGCGATTCCAAATGGGACTGGCCATGTCAGTTTAGGTGGAAAGAACTCTAGGTCTTTGTCTAATGGCACATACTCTTCTTGGTCTAAGACCAAAAGGGTCATAATGGCTCTCCTACTTGCCATGAGAATGAGGTCCAGTGACTTCTGCCTCAGTAATAATCCTTACTACACATTGTATTATGAAAAAAAAATGAAACTTTTTGCATGAAGAAATGCCAGATATGAGATGACTTTTAGTCATAATTTAAAGTGGGGCAGAGGGACTAGTCCTTGTGTATTCTCCTTTCACTACCTTCAGGAGACTCGGGATGAACCTAGACCCACTCAGAACAGGTTGAGATGGGGCAGAGCCTGGGGACACCTCTGCAAAAGACTGAAAATAGTCAGATGGACCACACAGGGACCACTGAGGGTTCTTCATCAGATATACTATGGGGTTCTGGAAAGGTGAGTCCAGAGACTAAGTCAAGCACAAGGTTTCCCTATCTTGGCATAGTACTGACTTGATCAGAGTTAAAACAGTGGGGAACCTTCCTTTTCACTCCCAGATGAAGACCAAGAGATCTCAGACTCAGCTGCTTTCCACCCTACTATCTGAGTTCCTACCAGACTAGTCTACACCTACTTGTCCTTGTGAGGCCTCATTTGTTGCATAGAGTCAGGACCATTGCTTCTGACCAGAGGGAGGACTGGGTTCTGGTCTTGTCCATTGTTTTCTTTGTGAACCTGAGTCAGTTGCATAATCTCTCAACCAGAATATTCTGGTATGGAGAAGGATATAACTGTAGAGAACCATTAACCTGAGAAATAATCCCAGGCACCTGCTACAACTTGCCTCTGCTTCCCTTCTGAGCTGAGACACATAGGTGTTCCTCTCATAGGAATCAGGAACCAGTGAAGGGTCAGATAAAGGGCAAAACTGTGAAGCTGGAAAGAGTGAGAGGTTACCCCCTGTTCTCTAGATCCCATGACCAAAAGTGTGGCCTTATACCTGGGCTCCTAATTAGCGAGGCCTGCTGTCAGCCCATGTTAGGCCAGAACTGGTGGCTCCATGGCATGTCTTAGTGTTTCTGCTGCCGTAATAAAACACCATGGCCATGAACAACTTGGGGAGGAAAGGGTTTATTACAGCTCAGAGTTCCACACCACAGTCCTTCACTGAGGAATGTCAAGACAGTAAATCAGGGCAGAAACCTCAAGACAGTAGCTGTTGCCGGGCAGTGGTGGCACATGCCTTTAATCCCAGCACTTGGGAGGCAGAGGCAGG
>BDUI01002094.1:52007-65520 GCA_002335545.1 Apodemus speciosus | reverse complement strand
ACTGTAGAGAGCTTGCTCTCTATGACATGCAAAGGAGGCATCTCACAGTGAAGAGAGCAGTTCTGAAAATCACTGCAAGAAAGTACACTGAGGGAAAAGTAGACATATAAGAGATGGGGACGATCCACAAATGAAGCACTGGCTATCACCTTCCTCTGGAGAACACTGAGTAGGTGCCTTTCATCACTAGGAAACAAGACCGATGACACCGTTGTAGATGGCTATTCCAGCAAACTACCAGTTTAAAAAGCAAGAAGGATACACTTACGATACAGCCCATTATAGAGTAAATCGGCTATAGGCATGTCTATGAGTGCATTCAAATAAATATTATGTATGTGTGTGTATGTGCACACCACAGAGCATGTGTGGAAGTTAGGTCTATTGGCAAGGGCCTTTAACTACTGAGTCATTTTGCTGTTCAGTTAATTGTTTTGGGGTTTTGTGTGTGTGTTTTGGTTTTTTTTGTTGTTGTTGTTTTTTGTTCTTTTTGTTTTTTTTCCTGAGACAGAGCTTCTCTGTATAGCCCTGGCTGTCTTAGAACTCACTTTGTAGACCAGGTAGGCCTTGAACTCAGAAGTCTCTGCTTGTCTCTSTCTGCTTCCTCAAGTGCTGGGATTAAAGTGCACGATTAAAGGTGTGCACCACCATTGTCCTGCATGTTTTTTATTTTTAGTTAAATAATTGAAGCTGGGAATGGTGATATATACCCATAATCCCAGCACATAAAGGCAGAGGCAAGAGGAATGAGACCAGTCAAGTCTGTGAAGGTTCTAGGCAAAGCAAAGCACTACAACAAAGTTGAGTAAGTACTTGATACGTTGAAGTTTTCTGGACTATGTATTGGYAGTTATAATCCAGAGAGAATGACATTARTAATAATGCTGACATTCCTTTAGYGCYAGAGGAGAGTGWAGYTCATGMGGCCTTTGCTGGAGAGACGACTTAATGGCTAAGAGCACTTGTACTTGTAGAGGACACAGGTTCATTTTCCAGCAAATAGTGGCTCACAACCATCCATTAACTCTAAYTCCTGATGCCTCTCTGACCTTCATTGGCACCAAGCACATACACCGTGTACATACATATATGCAGACAAAACACTCATGCAAAGAATGGATACAACTAAAAAAAGTAAAATAAAATAACATCATGAGGCCTGAAGGCTAGATGCTGATATTTAAACAGATCAGTGCCTCCTATACAGCACCACAGGTCTCATGACATGAGTACAGCCRGCTCAGTAGAGATATCTGGGATGCAGGGGCCACTCTCAGCTCTACACTGCAGGTGTACTGCACTCTCCAGGATACTAGATTGAAACACCGAAGTTGTGCTGGGGCCTTAGGCTCAGGTCCTTAGAGAGTCTTCATGGGGTCTATGTGGATAGCAGAGGAGAGAACCAGGCTTTGGAGTTTTGCATTACATTGACATTATGTAGTTGACTATGGGTGAAGCATGAACTTTTATCTATTTATCTGTTCTCAGGAATAGATAAAAATCTGTTCACATTGCCTCACTACATCTGGGGTATCTTCTGGACCTGAAGCGAGGCTGTGTGTTTGGAGTGGGGTGGGGCACAGGATTTGATGGATATAAAGTCTACAGAGGCCCTGTGGGGAACGTCCAAAGGGTAGAATTTGGAGAACTACTGGGTCATTCATTCATTCTTTCTTTTTTTAGGCACCAGTTTGTAGAAAATAATCTAATATTAAAAATGGGCCCAGTGGATAAGCGAAAGGTGAGTTCGTTCCCCGATCCTCTTGGTCCTATGACTTCCCATTGTTCTACCTCAGGTCAGTTCTTCACCCTGGGGTCCTGCCATGGATTGTTGGATATGGCATTCTTCATCTTGCCATGATCTTTGGAGATCATCTATAGATTTTTATAAAGCCAGGAAAACTCAGATTTTCAGGGAAGCAGTCCAGTCCTATGGAAAACCAGCCATATGCTCTGGCCACAGGGTGTGGTTGCACAAGGCCAGACTTACTATGCTAATATTTCTGTCACGTTGAGGGAGATAGATCATTTCTCAGAGCCCAGCAAGTAGTCTTTCACTAGAAGACTTGAAAATACAGGGGTTGTTGTTTATTACATTTTCTGGGCAACAGGTAGTGCAGATTGTATCAGACTCTCCAACAGGAGCCACCTGAATACCCTTCCTGGCTGTGTCTCCTCTAGAAGTGAGAATCTCCATGAAGGTTGGCAGAGGCCTGGCCTGCCAAGGGCAGGACTCTGATCCTTGGCAAAGCTGCGGGGCCAGGGTACTGCAAGCTAGCTATTGAAAGGCATATTGTGAGCTAAACAGCAGAGACGTGTGCTCATGCTTTCCCTGCACTATGTTGGACCTTGGTTCCAGACTGAGGAGGAAGTGTCTCAGGTGAATGGAGGTGACTGGCAGTCGCTATGTCCTGAGCTACTTAGCAGCTAGTCCCATCTGTATCTTGATCAAACAGTTTGTTTATTTTATTTGTACCAGGGTTTATTTGCAAGGCGACGACAGTTATTACTCACAGAAGGGCCACATTTATATTATGTTGATCCCGTCAACAAGGTCCTGAAAGGTGAAATTCCATGGTCACAAGAACTCCGACCAGAAGCCAAGAATTTTAAAACTTTCTTTGTCCACACGGTGAGTTTATCCCTATAAGGCATCTGACTGTAGTCTTATCACAGGCTTCTGCATCTCTGTTGGAAGTAGCCCTTGCTTTGGCCAAGAGTCAGGTCAGCTTCTTGAGTCTTAGAGACAAATCTATATGAACAACTTAGGCCTGATTTGGGCCAGGAGATATACTCTGCTTGATTTTTGTTTCTGGTAGGTCACCTGCCCACATACTTTAGTTTCTGCACTTATAGAATGAAGAAGCCCACTGTGCCCACAGGCTTCAAAAAGGTGCTGGCAGCATTGGCAGCAAGACAGGCTGGGTGGGGAAGGGACTCCCTGAAGAACATCAGATGCTCTGTTTTGCAGCCTAACAGGACGTATTACCTGATGGATCCAAGCGGGAATGCTCACAAGTGGTGCAGAAAGATCCAGGAGGTCTGGAGGCAGCAGTACCAGAGCAATCCAGATGCTGCTGTGCAGTGACGTGGCCTGCGGCCGGGCTGCCTATCGCTGCCAGGATACCTGCCCCAGCGCGGCTCGGCCGCCACCCAGGACGCTTCCAGACCACCTGCCAGCCATCTAGAGGAGAATATAGATGGCAGAAACCTTGCAGCTTTTTTATTTAAAAGAAAAGAAGAAAAAAAAGAACCCAACCACACAAAGAACAAAACAAATAGCCAACAAACAGGAATTCAGGGTTGCTTTGCTTGCTCTCTGTGCTCTGTGGTGGCTTCCATGCACTGCTGTGGCCATGGAGACCCAGCTCCTTGCACGGTAGCCCAGCTTCTGCCCAGACCAGTGGCCAGATTTGGCATCACCAGCCCCTCCTAGCATCCACAGGAACCGCATGCCTGCCTCTACCCTTCCCCATCTGATACACACAGCTCCTGCTGTGACTGGGGCTGGGTGTATCTGGCCTACCCCAACTGTTGCAGAATCCTTCGCCAGGAGCCTCTTGACTCCTGCCTGCTGGGGTAGTCACCAGCTTACTGTGGGTGCAGGGCTCTTAGCTTGTATGTGTTCTCCCTTCCTTGAATCCCCTGTATGGCCCTAGAAATTTGGTCAGGTGTGTTTCTGCTGACATGGTTTCTGTGGTTCCTGCCTTACAGTAGGCAGGTTGTACGGTGTGAAGAATGAAGGCTGTTGGAGTTATAGGTGCCCTTACTGGGCTCTGCTCTATTGTGCCAYTTTCCAGAAGTTTATCCAGTGAATTAGATACCAAGCCAAGAACGTGTCCAGAAGGGTTGCTGTCATACCAGCACCTAGGTAACAACAACTAGATTATCATCAGATACAGAACCCTGTCCTGAACCTGGGCAAGGCTGGAAGTACTATGGAGAGTTCAGCCTGGCCACTGCTTCCATGTAGAGAAGTGGGGCAGCAGGCCCTCTTGGGAGTCTCTGCACAGGGTTAAGTGTATAGACCACTTGTCCTATGAGGCAGGCACTGAGAAAACTGTAGGGTGTGTCCTGATAGCCCTTCCAGCCTCACCTGGGATGCTGTGGGTAAACACTTCTCAGCTAGTCCTTTTTTACAACTCTCTTGTAAAATCTAAAAGCCTTCTCATGTTGTTTGGTCACCTACAACCATAAAGTGTGGGCCTTGCCTGGAAAGAATGTTATCACTGTCTTGCTCACAAGAACAACCCTCTTAATCTGAGCCTGCCTGTGCTGGCATTCTTTGCCAGTATTGGGACACTTCTTTGATGCTGAGTTGACAGTGCTGTGTTCTATAATATAGATGGCCAGGGATATTTTGGTATTTCTTGCAGAGTGCTTCTGAGGGACTTGGTTGGACCTCTCTTTGACTAGGATGTCCCTGAAAGTTGGCCCTTGGTATCTAGTGGAGAAAAGTAGGCATCTCCCTTCATAGTTTGCTCAGAGCAACACCTCAGACTCCCATGTCCCAAAGGCAGAAACAATTTTGCCATTTCTATTGACTTTCACAAAGGCGCCCCCAAATACCCACCACAGAGGTTACCCTGTTCTGTCTACAGTGAMCACCTGTGGGCCAGGCCATCTAAACTGAGGGGGAAAGATTCTATTTCAAACCTTTAACAATAAGAATGATTCTTTTAAACTGGGTGGAGTGTAGATGAAAAGCCAGCCATCATGCTGTGGTGGGGGTGCTGGATGGGAACAGAGATTTTATTTAGACTCAGTTACAGTGTGTGATAAGAGGTTCAGGTGACCAAGGAACAGGACCTCACTTGCCAGTAGAACCCAGGGAACAGGTATGGCCTAGTATACTGTTAACCTGAGAGTAAAAGTGGGCACTCTTTTCTCTTGGCTTTTGGAGAGCCTGTGTTAAGTACACTTGGCTATTTCCTCCTCGGAGTCCTGTTCTTGTTCACATCTTGTGGCTATTTAGCCCTCACAGTGCTCTGTGTCTTATATTTGCACATGTAAGAGTGGCTTCCTGCCTCTCATGTGCATGCAGACACAGGGAAAGCATCTCTGAGGGCATTTAATTACAGGGGACTGGGGATTGAGGCTTGGCTTGAWTTAGACCACATGGCTGGCTGCATATGGGAGAGTCCTTTGTTGCTTCCTTCCCTGGAGAGCAGCACTACCTCCTGGGCTTTACCAAGCATCACCCTAACCTCCAAAATCAGGGTTCAGCTGAGCTGGTAGTGGGTGGCCACCATGAGTGCCCAAGCTACAACAGCCAAGCTCTTCCCAGGTCACCTTTGTCCTTACTGCCCTCTTTTCCTTTATTATTATTTTTTTTTCTTTAATGAACCATGTACATTCTCTTATTACCCTGGCTTAAATCACCTTCATTTTTTCCACTTGTCCTTAGAGCCATCACCCTGTGTGCAGGTGCCTTACTTTGTAGGACAGGATGTGGGTGTCAGTTTGTACAACTCTCTCTCTCTCTCTCTCTCTCTCTCTCTCTCTCTCTCTCTCTCTCTGTGTGTGTGTGTGTGTGTGTGTGTGTGTGTGTGTGTGTGTGTAAAATAGTAAATGCAGGATATATGTAAGGAGAGAAAGAAATGCCCTATTAGTACCTCTAGAAATCATGTGTCCGAAGAATGGCAAGGATGGAAAGAAAGTTGAAGACTTTTCTCCTACTCAGGTACAGTGGACCGTACCTCACAGCCCACTGAGCCCTGGCTTCTCTTGGCATCACAGCTGAAACTTAGCTTGAATGGGTCAATGCCACCTGTTTTTCTGTGCTCCAGCTGGGCAGCGGGCTCCCCGTGTAGAGCTGAGGGAGTAGCGTCCAGGTTCATCTGTCATTCTGAGCTAAAACCTGGTAGATGCAGTAAAACCACTTTGAGAGAGACGGCTTGTGTTAGGCTGAAACTGATAGAACCTTTACTTGCTGCAACCCTCTTTGGGCCACTCTAGTGTTTGTGATTCATGCTTGAAGTAACCTTGCAGACAGTTGTGTCTTAGACTCCCAGTACCAGCAAGGGGGGGGGGTGTAGGTAATTGTGTGCTTTCTTTAAAGGAGTGTATGTTTTCTGAAGGCAAAAGAATAAAGGAAGGCCCATCATGCAGAGACCCCTGTGAACATTTTGATGTAGCTCCTGTTCTCCCAAACTTTTTTTGTTCCAGTGCTGGGAGTTGAATTCTAAAGTTCAGGAGTGCTGAGCAAGTGCTCTCCACTGATGTGCATCCTTAGTCCTTGTCAGCTTTTAACCCAAACTGGGAACACATACAACACTCATCATTTACATCCAGCTTTTTCACTTGACATTTTCTCTTGAGCATTTCTCCAAGCCATGGCTCTGAGTAGTTCTTCAAAAGCATGTTTTTGATAATTGTGGAATCAAATGGTTGTAAATTTATGAGTTATTCGATTGCTTCCCTGTTGTAAAACATTCAGATGGTTTTTGGTTTCCTTTGTGTTTTGTTTTGTTTTGTTTTGTTTTTTGCTATTTAAATAATGCTGTGGTGAATATACTCAAAAGCCTTTGATTTTTATTCTGATTTTACCCCTTCCTCTTGTACCTGAAGTGGTATTTTTGGGTATTCCTCCTCCTTGGTCTGATGTTTAGATGCTTTAAGTTCCAGTTACAAACCTGCCTTCCTTGCGTCTTACAGATTTTGAACACATCAGTTCTTGCTAAGCTATGCGTTCCCAAGAAGGTTTGACTATGACTGCTTTTGTTTTTAATGCTAAAATGTTATTACTGCAGATTCCTTTGTGACAGATTTCTTTCCAAGAGCCAGTCTTGTCATTTCCATTGCAAGAATCTGCTCCTGCATGTTACTTCTTTTCCATCTTTGCTGCTAAGGCTTCCAAGTGCTTGGTGATGTTTTCAGAATCTTGTACTTTGTGTCCACGATGGTACTGAATCTGCTTCTACACAGTCAGCAGAGATAAAGTGTTGAACTGACCTTGCTACATGCCTAATGGATAATTCATAATTACGTTTTATAGACTCAGAAATGCATTTGGGCCATTTGGGAATCAGTAGCAAAGCAGAATTAACAAAGCTCTTCTTGGAAAAGAAACCACACAGATGATTGGGCTTTACCAAAAGCACAGTAGTGAGTGCTCTTGCTCCACACCTCAGGTCTTGGTTCAGGACAGCACAGCGGCCAGGCTTTTTCATTGACAAGGATGGGGATCCCAGCTGRTGCTTATGTAAACCTCCTTGTGTGCTGCAGTGCTGCAGGTAACTGTAGTGTCCACCTAAATTGGATAGTATCTTTATCTGTGTTGGGTGGGGCCTGCTAGTTTAATTTGGAAGCATGCAGCAGGGATTTCCTGGGCACCATATTCAGTGTTGCTTGACTGTCAGATCTTAGGGCTGGAGATGTGCAGAAATCAGTTTCCTTCTCTCCTCTGCCTCAAGGCTTCTCCCCCCCTGTTCCATAGACCCAGGGTGTTCATAGCCGAGACTTGGGAGGCCACAGCAACTCTGAGTATGGTGAAGGTGCTTCCATACACTTTTTCCATTTGTTTTAATACAAAACCCAACATAAACTGATGGCAAAGCCAGTGGGTGTAGCACCTCTTGGGTAGAATGTATGACAAGGGCCCTGACAGATGCAACAAGACTGGGACCACGCTCAGAACCTCTGAAGATAACGGGCTTCTGGCCTAACACTTCAGGGTTATGTCAGAATGTGGAAAAGTGGCCTACGAAGGAAGCTGTTTCTGTCTAAAGCACTTTTGCAGTGGTAAGCAAATGAATTAGCCAGTATGAATACCTGAAAATTCCCTGTAACTCATTTCTTCTATATGAAGAGTCCAAACTGTACAGAAGTTTTTACAATTGGCAATCCCCTCCCCATGTAGTCCACCCTAGTTTAATCATCTGGGTTACTGACTACAAGTGGGTCATTGTGCAGGTGAAAGCTTCCATTATGACCATAGTGTGATTGGACATGTGCAAATTAAAAACTGTTACAGTATTTAGAGCTGCTGCGACTGTCCATTAGCCACGTACAGTAAGATGAATCAATAGTCTATCGCTGTCATTCAGGTTGGTGGCAGTCAGTTAGAACATGTGTAATATTCTCTACCTGGTCTGTAGCTGTAACTGTGATGTACAGGCAAAGGAAAATTAAAAATACTTATGAAAACAGATAATGCAATGATACTAGGATATACACTTTTGTATTTTTATTCTTATATAAGGTTATTTGCTGGCTATTGTCGGCCTCTAGTTCAGTCTGTGTTATTTAAATTCTAATATATGAATTATTTGGATTGAATTCATGTTTGGGGCCACGTTGTTGTATGTATTGATGTACAGCCTTGAATGTGAATAATTATTGTAAACTATATTTTACAACTTTTTTCCTGGCTTTATTATATAAATTTTCTATTTGGTCATGGTTTAATCATATAATTTAATGAAACAATTTTCCTTTTTTTTTTTTTTCAAATTATCTGTGCTTTAGATGTAATTACCGAATGATGGATTTCCCTCGTATGCTCGGTAGTCTTGTAATAAAAGCATGTAGAGTGTACACTTCTGTCCTGGATCCTCTTTGGGTGGGGGCGGAGCTTGAGCCGAGAATGCCCCTGAGAACCCGAGGCTTGCTCCGGCCGGAAGCGGTAATCTTCGGCCTGCTTTTCGAGCCGGAACTTCCGCCTTTCACATGAGCCCAGGGCGGGCACTTTATTGGGGCGTACCAATGGGCGGGACAACTCGTGGGGACTGTATTAAAGAACGGACGCTTCCGGCGAAGGGGCGCTGTGGCGGGGCTTGTTAGGATCATGGCGGAGAATCACTGCGAGCTGCTGCCGCCGGCTCCGAGCGGCCTCGGGGCGGGGCTGGGGGGCGGCCTGTGCCGCCGCTGCAGCGCTGGGATCGGCGCCCTGGCTCAGCGCCCCAATGGCGTGTCCAAGTGGGTCCGGCTCAATGTCGGCGGCACCTACTTCCTCACCACCCGGCAGACGCTGTGCCGGGACCCGAAGTCTTTCCTGTACCGCTTGTGCCAGGCGGACCCCGACCTAGATTCGGACAAGGTGAGGGCCTCGCGGGTCAGCAGGGGTCTGGCCGCCCTAGACGCCACTCGCGACACACACACCTCAGTGAGGGCGCCCAGCGGAGCGGGCACTCTGAGCCTAGCGTCCTGGGCCGGAGGGAGGATGGCACTCTTGGACCCACCTGCCTCGGCCCTCTGGTTTAACAGTGCCTCTCTTGTCTTTCATGCTCTTCGGTCGAGAAGGACCCAAGCTTTGCTGGGGCCCTACTTTCTTCTCCCTAGATTCTTTTGCCCAGGGTGTGTGACCACCACCGCCCAACTATTTGCTGGCTTTGGAACCTGAGAACCCTATGCATTCATCTGGTCTTTTCACATTCCAGACGTTTAAATTAACGTAGGCCATGGGGGTTGACACAGTGGTTACCTTTTTTCCAGTGACGTACAGAGTTTGTGCTTCATCCTTCTCATCCATGATAAGRGCAGGCACCGCATCTCATAGAAGGTACCTCCTGAGTAAAAATGTTCAAAGGTGTCACTTTACTTCTAGTAAATGGATTATTTGTATTGAATTCATGTTCGGGACCAGGTGTAGAAAAACCTTAGGGTTGTGAAAGAGAGACCAGGTAAGAATCCTTTTCGATCTGCATTTCCCCACTGCCTTTGAAAAGGGTAGGATTTCCAGCTTAGTTTATGGTTTGTTTATCTTTAATTTATTTAAACGCTAATACTGCTAGCTAATACCTGTGGTAATAGAAAGTATTTCGATTATTATCATTACAAAACTTGTGTGGTATACTGCATAACTGATAAATCAGTATTGTGCAGGACTGAAACTTAAGAAAAACTAGTTCTCTCCCCTCTCCCCTAGGCAGTCTACTAGCCTTATACTAACTGAGTTTCTTGGTTCAGCCTACATGATGGCACTTGATTTTGTGCCTTGCCAGCCTGAAAGTTGCTACTCAGGAGGTTTTCCAGAAAGATCGGAGCCCATTGCACTTCAAACGGCCTGACAGAGCACCTCAGGGAGGCCTGGCATTAGGACCAGGAAATAAGAACTCTTGAATTACTGCAAAATAACCAAGCAGTTAGGGTTTGAACTGCTACTGTGGCAGTCCTTCACATCCTTCCTCGCAGCTRTTCCCATTTCTGAGTTGACCAAATCTCTTTACTCTTAGAGAATTGACCTTCCRGAAAATGACAGAAGTCTGAAGGATAGAAATGGGCTTTTGTCAGCGTTGTTTTCTTTTTATAGTAAGGGTGTGTGGTTTACTTTTGGTTTTTCAAACTGTGGGCATTTATAATCATTCTTGTCTTTCTACCCAGGCATCCCTGTCTTGTGTATTAAATCAGATTTTAAATCAGCCTTGGCCATTGGCTTCTGGTGTCTTTTGCTTATTTAGCATTGGAACAATGTATTTAGTACTGTGACTTCAGCATAGTTAAAGTCAAATATATCTCTTCATTTTAAGATTATTTTATAAATTATCCTTTATTGTGCTAGCGAGATGGCACCTGCTGCCAACCACACCTGACAACTCGAGTCTCTAGGATCCACAAGGTAGAAGGAAAAAACTGACTCTTAAAAGTTAAACTGAGCCAGGCGGTGGTGGCGCATGCCTTTAATCCCAGCACTTGGGAGGCAGAGGCAGGCGGATTTCTGAGTTCGAGGCCAGCCTGGTCTACCGAGTGAGTTCCAGGGCTACACAGAAACCTTCTGTCTCGAAAAAAACAAAAACAAAACCAAAAAGTTAAACTCTGAGCTAGACAGTGATGGTGCATGCCTTTAATTCAAGCGCTTTGGGAAGCAGAGGCATGAAGATATATGAGTTTGAGGCCAGCCTGGTTTATAGAGAGAGTTTCAAGACAGCCAGGTTTACATAGAGAAGCACTGACTCAAACAAACAAACATAGATGGAGAGAGAGAGCTCACTGGCTGCTCTTCCCGAGGCCCCACATGCAGCTCACACCTCTCTGTAACTCCAGTTTCAAGGGCTACAGCACCCATATGCAAGAAAACACTAATGCACATAAAATAAGTCACTAAAAATTCATATACAAAAAACGCCTAGTGTGCTGGTGCACATCTTTAATCCCAGCACTCAGGAGGCAGAGACAGATGGAACTCTGTGAGTTCCAGGCCAGCCTGGTCTACAGAGTTGAGTTCCTACACACAGAAACCCTGTGTAAAATAAAAAAAGTTGTATACTGACTTCTCAGTGCTCATTGTGGTACTYGTATGCCCACACACACAYAATAAATGTGTGTGTCTGTGTGATTGCGTTTGTACGTGTGTATATGTATTTTTTTCTTTATTGCAATGGAAGATTACCAGAATATATTTTAGTTTTTTAAAGTTTATTATTTAGGAACTAGAGAGTTGGCCCAGTGGTTAAGAACACTTGTCGCTCTTACAGAGGACCCGGGTGGGATTCCCAGAACTTCTCTTAGTGGCTCGTAACCATCTGTAACTCCAGTTCTAGGAGTCTGACACTCCCCTTTGATCCCTTTGCATCAGGCATGCACATATTACACAACCAAAACACTCATACACATAATTAAAATAAACCTAAACTGTATTTGTTTAAGTAACATTTGATTTCTGAGTTATAAAACCACAGTTCAGAACATAAAAATAATATAAGCCCTAGGCATGATGGAAAGTACCTATAATCTCAGCATTTTGGGAGGTAGAAGCAGGAAAATTGGGAGTTTGAGGCTAGCCTAGGCTACATGGACCCTGTCTCCAGAAAAATATAATAGATACAGTCTTGGTCCCATGGCTGATAGTGCTTGGTTTAGTCACAGGTTGCTAGAAAGATTAGTTCTAATTCAGATTAGCTGTGTTATTAGAGTGTTCAAATACGAAAATCTATAAATGTTCTGTGTCTGCAGCATGCCCACACCCCCGACCAGGTTCTGAGGAAAGAATGTCCCAAGTGACTCCACCTTAATAATTAAATCCTAAGGAGTTAGAAGGGAAGGGGTGTTAACACTTGGAGGCCATTAATTACATGATGGCAGATAAACAGGATGTTGATTCACGTGGAAAGCTCTCAAAGCTCTGACCTCAGAGTTAAGATCAAGGAGAGGATACCTGGCAAGTGCTCTCTGGAGTTGAACTTTAACAGAGACCTGGTGGAAGGTTATTTCTGGCATTTGATTGGTGTTTATTGAGTGCTTACCTTTGCAGAATGTGATGCCAAGATGGGACCTGGGTGAGATTTGAGGGAAGAAGCTCCTAAAGGAACTTTGTGGGTTTCCCAATACTGGGAGAGCAGCAGAGACAGACCGTTGTCTGGGCTAGGCCACGAGTTACTATGGGAAGATAAGTGTCTGGAAGACACTCTCCAAAGATGTGGAAGGACAGGTGGCTAGGGGGGGACTGACATGCCAGGGCCTTGTATCCTTTTGGCTCCTCTCAGCTTTCTATGCAGTCGTCTGGGCTGTACCTGTTGTCCGAGTCCTCACAGCCCAGACTGGGTGCTGCTCTGCACACCATGCCTTGTATCCCCAGACCTTTGACTTGTTATTTCAAAGGGACAAACCCTTTGAGCCCTCCGCTCTGTTCTCTTTCTAGACAGCCTGAGTAGATTCTCACTTCCTCTTGGGACACCCTCCAGTGGGACTATGGCTGTGTTGTACATTTGAGCATCTGCTGTTGTGTGTCATTTTCTCTCCAGTGTTATCCTTGGGGACAGGCCAGGTGTGACACTTCTGATCTGCTCATGGGAAGTGCTTTGCAAAGGCTTGATATTTGACCCATTTTGGTTATATTTCAGCATCCCATGGTGTGTTGGAAACAGAGTTGCTGTTTGTAGCTCAACTGGCCTGTGATTGAGTGTGACAATGCTTCACGGGGAAAGGGAAATGGCAAGTACCGTGTGGTCAGAAGCTGTCCTGAACTACACCGTGTTCTGTCTCTGACTGAGGGACATCTAGAGAATGCCACCTGCACATGAACTTCTGCCCTTGGGATAGGGCCACTGCCGCTTTTTTTTTTTTTTTTTTTTTTTTTTTTTTTTTTTTTTGACATTTGCCGGTCGAGGACTAAGTTTTTAATGGAAGTTATACCATATAACAGCTTGGGCAAGCCCCTCCCCCTATCTTTGAGCTTATAGACATAGTTGCACCAGTCCCTACAGTCCTTTCCTGGACCCACTTCAGGTGCAGTTGGTGCTGGTGAGTTTTAAGATTAGAAAGCTGTGAAAGGAATACTACAGCCTGAGGGCCGGGACGTAGGTGGGGAAACTATCTTTGAATCGGTGGCTTGGCGAGAGAAGTGGGGATTACATGGCAGATGTAACTAAATCCGAGAAACTGGCCAGCAGAATCCCCATGAGCATCCTGGGCACTGGGCAGAGTTGCATCGGCCACAGGCTGTGAGTGGGCGTCCCAGGCGCGCATGCGTTTACTTCCTTGGTGCATAAGGACGTGGCTGAGTGTCTTGGTCCTGATAGTGCATCCTGGTGTTGTGCCCGCCCTGCCTTTGCAGCTGGTGCCTGTTCTCACTGTG
>BDUI01002094.1:21299-32288 GCA_002335545.1 Apodemus speciosus | reverse complement strand
TAAAGCCAATAGCCCTCCTGTGTCAGCCTCTGCAGTAGCAGGCTCTAGGTGTGTCTCGTCACACCTGGTTGAAAGGGAACTAATTTAAGCCATACTGAGATCGGTTTTCTGTCGCTTTCCACTTTTCAGTGTCTAAAATCAGGTACATGGTTTATGTTTCAGCCCCTCAGTTCTAACATTCCTTTGGAGGGGTTCTGCAGCCACCTGGGTAGGAGACTCTAAACTGTGACCTGCCTTGGGTGTGAACGGTGACAGGCACCCACCTAAAGCATGGTGGGACTGGCAGATGCTCAAGGGAGCCATRCCTGCCACCAGGTTGGCTAGAGAAGGTCACTAGGAGGTGCCCAGGCTTTGGAGACTTTCAAAGTACCCTGGAGAGAGGGCAGGCATCTTTCCAAGCCCCAGACTTCCTGAGAGTCTTTACAGACGTACAGTCTTTACGTGCTTTGGTCACTGTAGCTCTGAGGTTCTGGACTTGTGGGTGGGAAATAGTGGTGCCCACTAGGCAGACCTGGAGCAGGCCCAAGCGCCCAGAGATCGGTGATGAAACTGTCTTCCTCCCTTTGGAGACAGAAAGGCAGGAGCATGCAGGAGGTAGTCCTGCGCTGTCCAAGGCAGGCAGCTGCAGAGCCCGCCTGCGGGTCGGATCTGCTGCCACAGCGGGATGTCAGACTTGGACTTCTGTTACTCCTTCTGCCGGCGCACCTCCCCTGTGCTTGCTCTCCCCTGCTTGGGGTTGGTGCCAGCAAGATCTGGGCTGGTCAGTAAGAGCGTGGCGCCTAGAGCCTCCTCATGTATCCTGGAGAACTGAGAAATTACCCGCCTTGTGGAGCTTGCCACTGTCTGACTGGGGAACAGCACTGGCCCGTAGGCCTGGGGAGTTCCTRGAGTGGCGATTGCTCTTAGTGGAGCTGTCCTGGGGGCAGACATGGGTCTTAGGGTGCTGGTGGGTATGCAGGGGCAGCTCGAGAGAACACGCTCTTCTCTTGAGCCCTGGGCCTTCCAGAGCCAGGTCTCCATACTGCCCCAGAAAAGTGAGGTTGCTCGCAGTTCAGACACTGCTCCCTGTGAGGTCTCCTCAGCTCTGAAGCTTTTCCGCCTGGAGTCTATCCTATCCCAGCCCTAGAGTCGAATAGAGGCTCATTTTAAAGGTTTTGGCTTAGCATATCCCCAGCCTCAGCCCCAGCCCCAGGATGTTTTAAAAAGGCCTTCAGGGACTTCATCCAACTGAGTAGATGCACAGCTGACCACAGTATAGTAGTTAAAGAGGCCAGGACAGTCTCCAGCCAGAGTGGGAGCAAGGGGCAGGGGGCAGCGCCTCAGGCTAGAAGACGGCATACAGAGGGTCCACAGCATGGCCTCGCTGGGGAGGTTTCCTGAGCTCAGCAGAGGACTGGGACCGGTGGGCGGTGCAGACCTGCTTCTCATTCATGGATGGGATGTTGGTGTTGATCTGGCGGATGTGAGGGGACCTGGGGGCTCATGGCAGCTTGCTGAGGTCCTGGCCTACAGTTGAGAGTTCCCTCTAAACTCTGAGCCAAACAAGTCTGGGCTCTGCTTTCTGAACAGGGCACTTGGTCAGAGCCTGCGTGCTCACTCCTCGTTTGATATTTTTCAGATTTTGCAGGAACGGGGCTCAAGGATGTGAGGAACGCCGACGGCTGAAGAAGGGATCGTCTTTTCCCCAAGATGAAGTGAGCCGCCGTGTGCAGAGCGCATGGCTGTGAGAAGAAACCTGCTTTTGATCATTTCTCTAGAGATCTGGGTGTGGATCCTTTTTTGCCTCAGATGTGGGTGGCGAGAGACAGCCCAGCTGTCAGGCCAGTCGTCCCCACRGGGAGCAGCTGGGGCTGGGTCGGCAGTCTCTGTGGTCGGTCTCACTGTTCTTTCTGAGTGCCACGTGGGACTGAGGCAGGATGCTGCTGACCAGCCGTGCATTCCTAAAGATGATTTGAAGGACAGGGTCCTTGGTGCTACACACAGTCTGCAACAAGCAGCCTGGGCCTTGCCAGGAGGGAGGGGCAGTAGCCACAACTCCTGTCCAGTGCACTGTGGCTTTGGGCGTGGGTGCCTGCTCATCACAGGCTGAGCACCAGGCCCACATCCTTGAGTCAGGGAGGCAGCTCTGCCTCCAGGCATGATTGGTTGATTTCTCTCGACCTCTGCTAAGGCTCCTGACTAAGGCAGCCTCCACGTTATCACTACTTCTGGGCACCTCCCCTGGACTTTACTCCTTCAGAGCCAGGCTCTTGCTCTGGCCTGTCAGCTTGGCCCAGGACCATCAAGGCTTCTTAATTTGTATTTTCCAGGCAAGAGGACTTTGTATCCCTTTTTTAAAGTGTGGATAGACCACCCGGTGTTTATACTCTTTAGAAATGCCTAAAAGTGTTGCTACATTTTGGATTGATCTGTTAAGTCGTTGCTGGGAGATGGAGGCTTTGCCTCCTCTGTCTCCCCTGTGGCTCACGGGGAGCTGGCGCCTACCAGTGCCTTTGTCGTGCCTGGGCTGGGGGCTGGGGCGGGAGGCCTGTCCACCTGGCTTCCGGGACTGACACTCCAGGTCATGTTGAACATTCAGGATGTTTACAGTGCAAACACGTCTCCTTCTCACCGGCTCTTATTTCCTTGTATAACTATGCAGTTCTTCTCTCGTATTTCTGGAGTGTTTGGGACTTTGCACAACCTGCATGGGCTCTGTTCATCTGATACGACATTGGAGCTGCTAAGGTTCCTGCAGAGACTGCGCCTGCTGACTTGACACAGACCTTTCTCAGCTGGTTAGGGGATTGTAGCAGGCCACAAACTTGGCCCAAGCAAGAAAGCTCTGTGCTTCTTGACCCCTGGCTTCCCAAGGGAGCCGTGCAAACTGACCGCTGTGGCCGCCCATGTGCAGGTCAGGGCCTCCAACACTGCTTCCGGCAACTTCTTGCCTAGACCCTCTTCCTTCTCCTCTGCCAGTAACTGATTAATCAAGTTGTCCAGCATCTAGGACTGACCTCCTTCCTAAGGTCTGTTGTCTGTTGTTAAATGTTTGGCTTAATGATTCATAGAAACCTGTCTATGGGTTGGCTGCACCTCAGCAGCCCTGTCCCCCCAGCACACTCTGGGGGCAGTGGCTCTGCTGCTGGCCGTGGGGAATACGCTGGGGAGTTGCCGGACACTGAGCATTGTTTGATTTATGACTTTGATAATAGATAGGCTTGTGGGGTTTTTGTTTCTGTTTTTTTTTTTTTAATTTAATGATATTAAAACTTAATTCACTAAAATTCTAAGGGGATATTTATACTTTTATACTTTTTTAGGTATCCGTATTTTATCAGCTTACCGTTTAATGCCTAAGTTTCCCCTGGAAATAGTAAATAAAATTGTGTATTTATGAATGTGCTCAGCAACTGTTAATGTCCGGAAGTGTGTAGAGAAATGGTGTCGACCCGGAAGTGTGTCCTGGTAAACCAGGACGGTATGCTCCTGCTTCTAGAGCAGAACCTTTTTTGGGTTCCCACAGTCAAAAGGGATGTCTCTGCTCTGCAACCCCTGAGCCTTGTGTATTCTGTGTCCTGTTGTGCAGTCAACCTGGCCGGGTTGGTGACCCGCTGGCCCAAGGGTGCCCACAAGGGCTGTCCCGTTGCCCAAGTTAAGATGTGCATGGGGCTTCTGTACAGGGCTCGGTTATCCGTGAGGTGCCCTGTGAATGCCTGAGAACACGTCGGGTTGCGGGTCTAGATTCTGCTCCAATGCTGACCTGCCTCACAGCCCAGAATGTGGCACGTCTGAGCAGAAGGCTAGCACGGAGGCAGGCAGTGTGTTGTTACCCTCAGACAGCCTCCCAGCCCTGAGGGTGTCTGGAGAGGGACTGAGGGCACGGCTTGGGCGATTCTGCTGATTCTGGGAAGCGAGCGGTCAGGGCAGGAGAAGCAGTGTGTGCACATCCCCAGGAAGGTCCGCAGCCCCTGGACTGTGTGCAGAGCCCGTGCCTGGGCTGCTTCCCCAAGGTGGGCAGGACCACACCTCCGGCTGAATGGTACCCATGGGCCCAGAGGAACAGAGCCCGGGCCCACGTGCATGTGGGAAGGCATCACCCAGCACCTTTGGATAGAACCCTGCTTCCCAGGCCCTGCAAAATCAGTTGCTGCTGGGGTCGGTCTCCAAGCCCGTGTGCCTCATACCAATGCTCACCAATCATGACCGCCCAGAGCTTGCTCCTGTGACCTGCCCCGCACCCTTGTATGGGCCCCAGTGTACTTTTCTAGTCTGCTTAGCCCAGACACTCAATCTGGTCTGGAGAAGGCACTCAACAGCCTGTCCTCAGAGGCCACTGAGCAGCCAGGAGGAGGAGCCCTATGGGATTCCTTGTGCATGTTTGGTATACACTAAGTGCTAAGTGACCCATTCTGGGGCTTTTGTTTCCCCAGACAGGGTCTCACCCTATAGCCTGGAACAGGCTGGCTAGAGATCTGCCTGCCTTTGCTTCTGGACGCTGGGTCTAAAAGTATGTGCTACCACACCTGACAGGTATCTATCCGGTAAATAGCAGGAATATGCACGTGTAGCCGGTGTGAGAGGGGCGTGGTTTGTGAGTGTGTGCTCCTTGTGTGATGGTGTGAGAGAGGTTGGATGGGATTGGAGGCTGTGCCCCAGCCTGTGCCTCTGCCCATCTTCCACATGGTTCCTACTGAGACCCTTGGCACCGTGACCTGCCTCCCACCCATATCTATCACTGTCCACGGTGCTGAAATGCRACAACCATAGGTCCTCTAGGTGGTGAGACGGCTGTGGGGTGACAACAGGGCAGCTGGGTCAGGAGCATCCTAGCTTGGGTGTGCCTGCAAGGATCCCATCTCACCAGGAACCAAGCCCTCTGAATCTTCCCAGTGCACAGCTTGTAGCCTCTAAATCCCTGTAAAGATCCCCACGAGGCCCATGATGCTCTTTTTTCTTTCTTTTCTTTTTTTTTTCTTTCTTTTTTTTTTCTTTCTTTTTTTTTTGGTGGAGGTGAACATACGTAAAAGCAGCTGGTATGTAAGATGGGGGAGGGCACGGTATTTACAAATGTACAGTGGGCGGGGCTCCACCTGCCGGTCTGGGCAGCCCGAGAGGATCAGAGGACCATGAGCAGCAGTGCTCCCAGGGCCAGCACTACCGCATGAGCAGCCAGGCAGGGGGCGGAGCTCTCCTCCGCCAAGCGCTGCTGACCTCGGGGGTCTCCTTGCTGCTGCTGGCTGCCAGCCCTCTCCTGAAACTGCAGTTCCGGGATGATTTGGTGGATCCACTCGTAATGAGAAGTCACACGGATGTAGACACCGGGGCGATTCTGACGGGCACAGCCCTCTCCCCAGCTGATCACCCCAGCCTGCACCCATGCCTGATCCACAAGGCACACCAGTGGGCCTCCAGAGTCACCCTACGGGGAAGCAGAGGGCCATCAGAACCCACCCTGGCCTCTCGGACGGGCCTGCAGATGGCTGCCACCAGTGCCTGTCTGTGGCACACACCCAGTTGCCACGGGGTGTGTGGAAATGCAGCTCTTGCTCCCCCCTCCCCCCAGTTCAGATCCAAGACTTGCTTATCATGCCAGCTAATAGAACCACAGTCTGCCCTCAACTGGGCTGAGCTCCCTCTAGAACAGTGGTTCCCGACCCTGCTCGCGTGGTGAGCCTTTAGTACAGGAGGCACCCCCAGCCATAGTTATTTTCATAGCTGCTAATTTTGCCACTTATGAATTGTAAACATCTGATATGTAAACATCTCCTATGCGACCCCTGTGAAAGAGCCGTTCGTCCCCAACATCGCCAGGACCCACAGGCTGGGAGCTGCTCTTCTGATGCCCTCGCCACACACCCTACCTTGCAGGCGTCCTTCTTGCCTTCTGCAAAGCCTGCACAGAGCATGTCATCCTTGATGGTTTTGAGCTGGAAGTCAGACTCGACATCTTTGCTGTACAGCAGGTTGCACTTGGGCGTGTCAATGATAGGCACAGCAAGTTTCTGCAGGATCCGTGGGTTGGGTAGTCGGTCTGGGGAGGAAAAACCAGCCTGCAGCTCAGTGGACAGTCTTAATCGGGATCCTGAGGCTCTGGGTTCTCAAGAACCACAGCTCATCTGCCCCTCCCTGGGTTTCCTCAGCACTTACTGGGACTGTCTCCCGTGTGCACAGCAGTTCCTCCTATAGCACCTGCTCCATTCATACCTGCCCCACCCATGTGGATAGAGGTCACGTAAACCAGGATCAACAGGACGGCTGAGCCGTATCTCCTTTCCTTAGCCCAGTCCCCCTCACCTTGTTCACTGGGGCTGCCCCAGCCAGTGACCCAGCAGTTCATGCCCGACTCAAAGACGACCGAGGGATCAGGCAGGCACACAGGAAGGATGTGACTGGTGAAGGTCACAGGCGCCTGCAGTTCCACCAGAGCCACGTCGGCACTGGAGGCCATGCCTTGGTACTGAGGATTGCCTTTCACCCGCCTCACGGGGACGTACAAGGCGTGCGGTCCCGGCTGCTGCAGCTTCAGGGCCCCCAGCAGGACCTGGTATATGGATATGTCCGAAGTGCTGAGGGAAAGAGCAGAGCAGGTGTGAGTGCCCTCCACGAGGAGAGGGGCCCACAGCAGGCAGGACGTTCTGCTCCACTGCAGTATCTGACACCTCTCTGCACTCGTGACAATGTCATCTCCCTGATAAAGGTTGTAGAAACTGAAAGCCACCCATCTTTCCCCGGTTACCAGGTGACCATGCGTAAGTGACCTAGCTTGTTCCCTGTGACTCAGTTTCCTCATTTGTAAGATGGGGACTCTGAGAGTCCTACCTGAAAAGCCTGCTGAAATACATATAAACCTATGAGGTACAGTGAACCTCTGAGCCCCAGGTAGGCCACCTTTGGGCTTTTTGAAATAATTGCAGGGGCTGGCAAGATGGCTCAGCAGAAACAGGTACATTCTGTGCAAGCCTAAATGCTCAGGTTTTATCACACACACACACACACAGTGACAGGAAAAAACTGAAATGTTGTCTTCTGACCTCACACAAGCACACTGGACACGTGCCCCTCCCCCCAAACTCACAATAATAAAGGGAAAAGAGGAACTGAAGATCTGTGAGGAATGAGGTGTAATGTTTGGAGACCCTGAAAATCTGAGGCCAGGTGCCTCACGTGGATGTGTGGGATGGGAAACTGTCCTCTGAGGTGATCTTAAATAGGGTGAGGAAGATTCTGATCCAAATCTTAAGCTTATCTGATACCCCCAAACCAGAGAGAGCTCTGTATTAGTGTGTGTGGTGGGGTGCCTGTCAAAACAGGACCCCAAGTATCACAGACCGAGCAGCTGATGGAGCAGGGGCTGGGGCAGTAGTTGCAGCTTCCAGGCCTAGGGTTGGACCCAAAGGAACATTTTTAATTATTTTATTTATGTGTATGAATGTTTTGTCTGCACATGTGTTCATGAACCGTGTGCATGCTGGGAGCCTGCTTAAAGCCAGAAGAGGGTGTTGATCTCCCGGCAACTGAGGTATAGAAGGTTGTGAACCACCATGTGGATGTGCAGAGGTGAACATTGGTCCTCTGCAAGAACAGCCAGTACTCAGGGCTAGCCTATTCCCTAAAGGAACGCTTTGGAATACAGTGAGTGTTACAGGACGTGGCGAGGGGTGGGGGTGGGGGTGGGGTGGGGGTGGGGCGTGCCGACGGAGGTGCTGTCTGTGGTGCTGAACAGTTGTGCCCAGGCCAGGGCTTGTCCCAACCACTGGTGAGAAGCCGGAAGGTTCAGGGCCACTTACTTGGAGAAGCAGTGTGCAGCGGTGAGGACCCATGTCGGTGCGATGAGACTACCCCCGCAGAAGTGGACTCCATTGCGCTGGATGCTGACCTGCCAGGGCCACTCCCCTTCTAAGGCATCCTCCCCGCCCACCATCCGGTTGAACATCTTTGGATGCCCACAGGCTGGAAGAAGATGACGTCACTCTCTGAGGGAGGGGGCTGGTTCCACGGCTCCAGCTGCCCCCCCCCCAAGCCCCACCTGCCAGCTCTCACTTTCTCTCAGTTTTCTGCCCTTTCTGGCCCCTGAGCCGCTCAGGCCATTGGCAGGCCAGAGGCCCAAGTGTCGGAGGCTTTTAGTACAGGCTAACCCTTTCTAGTTCTGCCTTCCCATGAACCTCAGATCTCTCACTAATGACAAAGTGACAAGCCCCTCCCTGGATCAGGAAGGTTGATATGACATGGAAAATTCACGCCCAGAGCTGGACACAGGTTCCTGAAGGGTGGCTGTATGTCATGGCTTCCATGGGGTTGGTGAGCCACAGGGTACTCATGGCACAGCGCTGAAGGTGTCACCCATCCTGGACCTTGTCCCTGATGTCTCTACTATGTACTGTTTTGCTGATCATGTGGGAGATCTTTTCTTCCACTGCCTTCTGGAATCTAGTTCTGCTTGGCCACTCTGCTGGCTGGCTTTTCTGCTGCCCCATGCTTCTCTCCTATTCTTATCCCCCCCCCCCTCTCTCTCTCTCTCTCTCTCTCTGTGTGTGTGTGTGTGTGTGTGTGTGTGTGTGCGCGTGCGCGTGTGCATGTATCTTACCTCTCAGAGCCCTGGTCCCTTCAGTCCCTGCAAGTAAGAAAAGGGGGTCATCAGCCATCTTTACCAAGCCAAGGTCTGTTCCTCCCTGCTCCTGCCTCGTCGGAAGGTCCCTGTCCATGGATGACAAGGAAAGACAACCAGGGAAGCTAGTGCTGTGGCCATGTGGGTTGATCTCCTGCTTGGGGAAGGTTGGCACTCTTCTCGTCCACACAGGGATCTCTTCTTCCACCTTGCACCCCTGTTTTTGTCTTGAAGTATGGAGGTGCAGATAGTGCATGGGCCTCAAGTTCTAGAGATGAGGAGTCTGTCTCCCTCTCTTCACTCTCTGAAGCCTCGGCTCTGGATGACAGAGGAAACCCCAGAGGCCACCTCCACAGACTGTTCGCCAGGGCTTCTCTCAGTCTTTCAGAATGATCAAGTCGTCTTCAACTTCTCTCCAAGACTGACTGAGGTCCAGACACCCAAGGTCACTTTCTGCTCTCAGAAAGGGAGTAGGGTTGGCTTAGCAACCAGCAAAGGTCAGCCTCTCGGGACTGTAGAGGACTGTGCTTCCTGAGGACTGAGCCCTCTTGCTGACTGTGACTACATTGACCATCTCTGCTGGACTACCACCAAGGGGACACAAGTAGAGAAGAGGATAGGGCAGCTCTCAGGGCACCGGGAATGGGGTCCCCTTCCTAGGGTTCATCACCCTTCACCTGACTCCCAAACTCAAGCCCAGGCACCCCAGATTCTGTACTCTCCTAGTTATTGATCCCTTGGGCAGGTCTGTGGGAACTGCATGGGGTTTCAGCATGGTCAGGTCTCTCCTGGTTGGTCATATTTTCTCTAAGTCCCATGACTTGAGCCCAGGGGGAGGGATAAAGAGAAAACCATTCAGGGATACTGAAGGTCAGAAGGGACAGCAAATGGCCACGCTGAGCCATATGTGGCCTGTGGTACCCAGAGCCCTTAAAGGATGTCGCAGGATTCCTCTTCCTTGTAGCTCCCAGTCATGCCATTTGCAATGCTACAGGGGGCCAAAATGCAGAATGCGGGCTTGGTGATGGGGTCGGGTTCAGGTGTGCACAGGCTGTGGTGGTTAAGCCTGTATAAGGTAGAATCACCTGGCAGCCGAGTCTCAGTATAGGATCGTCTGCAGTGGGTTGGCCTGTGGTATACCCGTGGGGTAGCGGGGCGGTTATCTTAAGTTAATTGATGTAGGAAGACCCAACCCACTGTGGTGGGCACCATCCTCTAGGCACAGGGGGTGGGTTGGTCCTGAACTGAGCTAACCGTAAGCAAGTGAAGATATACATACAGTCATCTCTTCCTACTCTTGACTCTGGATGTGACCAGCTGTTTCAGGTCCCTGTTGCCCTGAGATGATGGATCGTCACCTGGAATAGTGAGCTAAAAGGAACCCTTTAACTGCCCCCCCCCCGGTTACTTTTTGTCATATTTTATCACAGTGCCAGAAACCCAGAGGAACCAGAACACAGAGGGACAAGAGGTAGCTACCCCTGAGGATAGGACCAGATGTTCCTCTAAGCAGGCTATCAAGCAGATAGGGAGGGGCATATGTCTTGGGAAACGTGCCCTGGACTTCTGGCATGTGTGGCCTGCGAGCTCTTGTTCACAAGGGGCCCTTTACAATGCAATGCATAGTATATAGTGGGTCATAGCTGTTACCCAGTGCTCTCTACTCAAGAGGCTGAGGCAGGAGGATTGCCTGCAGTTTAAGGCCATACTGAGCTACTCAATGAGTACTCAATTGAAGCAATGTTATAAGACCCTGTCTCAAGATAAATGAAGTTGCTTAATGGTTGAGAGCACTGGCAGAGGACCTGAGTTCAGGTCCTAGCACCCATGCGGTGACTCCCGGCCATCTGTAACTCCACTTCCAGCTGATTCGATACCTTCGTATGGCCTCCGTAGGCCCTACATGCACACAGTGCACATACATATGTGCACATAAAGCATTCATACAAGAAAACAATATACATAAATAAAGAGCCGGAGAGATGGCTTGTTGGTTAAGAGCATTTCCAGCTTTTACAGAGGATCCCAGTTCAGTTCCCAGCACCCAGGGGGTCCAGCAACCCCTTCTAGCCTCACAGGTAAACTATCTTCACTTAAACACACACACACACACACACACACACACACGCATGCACGCACACATGCACGCACACACACACACACACACACATGAGACAGACAGGCAGACACAAAAAAAGATGGAGACAGAGATACATATAAATAAAAATAAAATCTTAAAATGCAAATGTGACCACAGAGAGTCCCCATCTTGTAGAACTCACTTGGAACTGATCTCCAGGCCCCAAGAGCCAGCTTGCAGTGTTGCGAGCTGCCCTCTGACCCCAAGGGCACAGATCCACTGCAGGCCTCCTCCTCCTCCTCCTCCTCCTCCTCCTCCTCCT
>BDUI01002093.1:101879-117180 GCA_002335545.1 Apodemus speciosus | reverse complement strand
ATATAGCTGCCTTCTTATTTACTCTCATAAGGGCATTACCCTGGTCCTTGTGCCTGGAAGTCATGATCACTTTGGAGCTTCTCCTTATAAAGATGTCCACCCTACCAGGACAAGGGTGTACTATGGTGGTATTATTTAGTATGAATTACCTCTGTGGTGATTTGAATGAGGTTTGCCCCAATAGGCCTGTCTTAGTTAGGGTTTCTCTTCCTGCACAAACATCATGACCAAGAAGCAAGTTGGGGAAGAAAGGGTTTATCCAGCTTACACCTTCCACCAAAGGAAGTCAGAACTGGAACTCACACAGGTCAGGAAGCAAGAGCTGATGCAGAGGCAATGGAGGGATGTTATTTACTGGCTTRCTTCCCCTGGCCTGCTCAGCTTGCTTTCTTATAGAACCCAAGACTACCAGCCCAGGGATGTTACCACCCACAAGGGTCCCTCCCCCTTGATCACTAATTGAGAAAATGCCCCACAGTTGGATCTCATGGAGGCATTTCCCCAACTGAAGCTCCTTTCTCTGTGATAACTCCAGCCTGTGTCAAGTTGACACACAAAAGCAGTCAGTACAAGGCTCATGTTTGAAGATTTGGTCCCCAATTGTTGGAACTATTTAGGAAAGAACTTAGGAATAACAGAATAAGAGGATGGCCTTGTCAGAAGAGGTGGGTCACTGAGAGTGGGATTTTTAAAGTTTCGAAAGAGCCATGCCAATCACAGTACACTCTTGTCCCCTGCTGGCTGATCAAAATCTGAGCTCTTAGCTGTTCCTCCTCTCATGTTTTTGCTCCTCCATCAGGAGCTCTAACCCTCTGAAGGCATAACCTCAATCAAATGCTTTCTTTTATAAGTCCCTTGATCATGATATTTTGTCATAGCAATAGGAAAGTAAATAAGACAGATGGTACCAGGAAGTAGGCTGTAGCTGTGACAGGCCTGACTATGCTGGGTTTTGGAAGGATGTTGAAAACTTTGGGACTTTGGAATAGGAAAGCAGTTGAATGGGGCAAGCAGAACTTAATGAGCCATCATAGTATAGGATCTGGGAAAACAGTAGTTCTGAGAGTTATGTGAACTGTGGAAGCCAACTGAAGAAGTTTCAGAGGAGAACAATATTAGCAACTGGGTAAGAGGCCATTCTTGTGATATTTGAAAAAGTATTTGGCTGCTTTCTGCCCCTGACCTAAGAATTTACCTGAGGCTAAATTAAAAAGTAATTGACTACATCCTTTGGTGAAGGAGATTTTAAGACAGTCTATTAGTCATTGTGTTGTGTGGCAGTAAGTAAGCATTCAAATACAGGTCTATAATGAATAAAATAAAACAAGTGTTGTCAACAAAAATATAAAATGTGCAGTTTGAAGAGAAAAGGAGCACCCGGAAACCTAAGCTTGTGTTCAAGACTGTGTTGAAAGAAGTAGAAGCTAAGAGGAGGTCTGATCCTCAGCTGAATGGAATGAAGGATGCCCTCAGGGCAAAAAACCTTACCCAGTTAAGCTTTCAACTCCTGGATGGAAATAGCCTAAGGAATTTTCTACTAAATATAAGGAATTATATTTAATTATATTTAAATTCCTAAAATACAAGGAATGAAATTTGCTGTAAATAGGGTGGTTAAAAGGGCTATGGCTTCATCTCCAAGAAGCAGCTGACCTTGTCAATGTCATCCATGTGGTTCTGGTTTTAGAGTCATGAAGGATACAGAGTACAGGGGTTATAAAATCTTCTTCCATGGTTCTGGAGAGCTGCTGAGACAGAGAAGTTCCCTGCACAGAGGCTCTGAGAAGCCATTGCATGAAGCTATGAAACTGAATCATGGATTGAATTGAAGATCTCAAAATGTTGGAGATGCCAGAGCCACAAGATATCTTCCAAGGAGCTCTGCATGCAGAGAGTGGAACAACCCAGAGAGGGAAGTGTGTTGTTGTCTGCCGTTGGCAAAGGTGGAAGGGTAAAACCATCTAAGCCCTCTGACCTCAGACATGGAGTTAAAGGATTTGGAATTTACCCTGATGGGATTTCCTCTTGCTTTAATCCAGTATTTCCACATTTCTCCCTTTTGGAATAGTAATGCATATTCTGTACCATTGTATATCGAAATTCTGTGGTTTGTTTGTTTGTTGGTTTGTTTGTTTGTTTTATAGGGGTTACAGTTAGGAGATGCCATGAGTAACAAGAAATATTGAACATTGGACTTATAAAAACAGAGTTGAAACAAGAAGACTATGGGGACTTCTGAAGTTGGACTGAATGTATTTTCTGTTATGATTTGACCAGCAGCTCATGGGGCCAATGAGTGGAATGTAGTGACTTGAATGAGAATGGTCCACATAGGTTCTTATATTTGAATACTTGGTGAAACTGTTTGGGAAGGATTCGGGAATGCTGCCTTGGTGTGTCTTTGGGGGCAGGCTTTGAGCTTTTAAAACTACTAACACCATTCTCAATGCTTCCTCCTGCTTACAGAAAAAGATGTGAGTTCTTAGCTACTCCTGCTTCTATGACTTTGATCTTCCATCATAGACTCTAACTCTCTGAAACCATAGGCCAAATTAAATACTTTCCTAAATAAGTTGACTTGGTCATGGTGTTTTATCATAGCAATAGAAAAGTAACTAATCTACCTCCTTATAGATCTTTGTCATACACATAGGATTAGGGCTTAAGCTTAGCTATCTATGGGGTGAAGTGCTATATCATTCAGTGCATTGTGCTTGACTCCCTCCTTCCATGTCTTCTCTACCCCCCCATGTATGTGTTTGTGTGTGTGTTTCTTCTCCTCTCTCTTTCTCTTTCCAGTGTGTGTGTGTTTCTTCTCCTCTCTCTTTCTCTTTCCAGTGTGTGTGTGTGTGTGTGTGTGTGTGTGTGTGTGTGTGTGTGTGTGTGTGTTTTCAATTTAGATTTGTTCTTAAATTTAAGGGTATAATTTGGTTATAAGAAGAAAATAATGCAATCTCATTTATGCTATCATTTAAGCCATAGCCCTGAATCTGATCCTACTGAGGAAAGATAGGTAACAGAAAGGACAGGCATTGTATGAATGAAGGCAACCTTGTCCAGCTCAAGTATCTCATTTGTCAAGTCAAAATGCAAACACAGTACTTTCACAATACACTGATGTTTTTTAGAGAACCCCCACAGAGACAGTTTAATTTTTAATGTAAAAAACAGTTCACTGGGTTATTTGTTAAAGATGATGCCCTATCTATGACCTCCACAGACTCTATATGTCCCCCACTAGCAATCTCTGATAGAAAGACTGGTTTTTACCTCAGAAAGAGAGGGAACAAGGCTGTCGACACTTCCAGTGCCCATGGAGCCCATTCCCTGGGCCTGGGTTAAAGGAAGCCTGGCTCACAAGCTAGCACATGCTGGAAGAAACGCCAGCTCCATTGGTGCACAAGCCTGTGTGTGAAGGCAGTGTTATTCAAGGTCAGTAGTTTTGATTCCTCTCCCTTTCCCAGACAGACCTCTTCTTCACATCTAAGTTCATTATCTTTTAATTTCTTGCTGATTGCTTCTTGCTAATTCAACAGGGATATTAACTACACAGCCCTTTTGTTTACTCATTGAATTAACAGTGAAGCAATGTGACAGCTGACGCTTATATGAGATCTTTAAAAATAGCTCTTGGTACTTTGTAGAAGGCTTTGAAATGTGGAATAGGTCTCTGTGATGCATTAAAAGCCAGATGGTGGCTACCTGGGTATAGATATTAAAACACTGTTGGCGAATGCAGTCAGATGTTTAGACTTATTTTCTCTGGATTTTCAATTTGAAAATATAAGTATTTTGAAGTTGAAATTTAAAAGTAGAGTAGTAGTTTCAACTTATACTTTGGAATGATGCAAGATCACCTTTAAAACTTACTGTTGGGTGGGCAGGGTAACTTACTAAGTAAAACCATTGCTTTGTAGACCTGACAATAAGAGTTTAGATTCCCAGAACTCACAAAAAAAGCTGGGTGGAGTAGCCCAAATCTTTGTAGTCCCAGTGTGCCTATGGGGAATGAAAGATAGAGTCATTCTCCAGACTCTCCTAGGTCAGCAAGCCTGGATGACACAGTGACAAGACTCTATTTCAAACAAGCTATAAATGAGAGGACTAACGCCCCAAGCTTGTCCTCTGATTACCATAAGGTACAATGCAAATATATAGCTGTGCATGTCTGTGCGAGTGCACATGTGCATGCACATACATTCACACACACACACACACACANCACACACACACACACACACACACACACACACACACACACACACACACACACACACACACACACACACCTTGGTTAATTCTAACATTCATTAATAGAAACTAGTTATCTTGGGGAACTTCCGGATTGTGGTTGTCATGATCCTGTGTTTAGCAACAGTAGGAGATATGGGTCTTCACCAAGATTCCTTGAGCAGAAGACAGAAAATAGAACACATTCCAAGAAGGACCTCAAAGGAGCAGAGATTGAGGGCGGGGGACCTAATGAAATACAACAACCTGATTCTGTAAACCATCAAGATTAAACAAAACATGTCGAAAAGAAGATGAGACTTGATTCAATGCTGAATATCAGGAAGGAAATGCTAGAACCATGGCTGCGTGGACACTTCAGTTTTGTGGCTCCTTGATGCTTTCAGTATATTACAATGATCATCTCTTGAGTTGATTCAGGTTTTATTTTGTGACATGAGAAAGAAAAGAGATAAGCTATCCATGACAGAAGCATAGAATTTAACCCGTGTCAAGAAAAATGGGGTTAGAAGTGCCAACATGGTTAACATTTGGAAGCATCGGTGAGTCACTGAGCAGGTGACTAAGAAGGGATTGTGAAATCTGGGGGTGTGCTTTCTGAACACAGGTGCAAAGACCCTGAGGTGGAAGCATACTCGCTTTGTCCCAGGAATCTCTAACAGGTCAACAACAAGGGAAGGGTTGTGTGACCTATAAAGCAGTGGCCTTGAGGCCCAGGCAGGAGGGCAGGTCATGCCAGATACTCTTGTAAGACTCGGGGAGCCTTAACTTATCAGAAAGACTCCCTGAGTGAATAACATGGAGAGGGGAATCGATGCAAAAAGCAAGAGGATTTTTTATTTAATCCAGCATGTTGGGGTCACCCTACATATGGGAAGAATGACCATGCACAGTCGCAGTAGGGGGCCTTTATACAGTCCTCAGGGTAGCTGACTTTTGGTACAACGTGACTGGCAGAACAGTGTTATCTTTAAACTGATTGGTTGTTAGGGAATGAAGTAGGTGGCCAATATCTGGGAATAACTCTGGGGGCCTTCCCTAGCCGCAGAGACCTCCCAGTGATCTGAGGAATGTAATTTAGCCTCTCCCTTCTGGGAGGGGCAAGTGTTCCATGACCTTTCCAAAGTTCCTGAGCTAACCCTTTCACTCTCAGTTATTTCAGGTCTCTTCATGACTTAACCAATATGCTTGTACTTACTCCATTCCATTCTCAGCATGAAAACCTGTTCTCCTAGGGATCGTAGCTGGCATTTTTGGTTGATGTTTGGAACCCATGCTGATGGGGACACACTTACCCCACATCCTCCTACCACTGAAAAGCTTTCTGCACACCTGAGCTACTACACACAGCTTCCCCAGATGGCTTTCATGGTGTGATGGGTATCTCTTTTCTGGAAACACCAGCAATTAATACTTTGTCCAACAGTCTTACCTCAACACCAGATTGGTCACAACCCAGATTAAAGTCCCACATGAGTGAGCAGAGATATTTCACAGCAAGACACAGACAGGCTCATTTGTGGGTGATGGGCATGGGGCCATGCATTTGTTCTAGGATATAGTTTACCTTCCACTGATGAAAGTTAAAAATGCATTATGGTCCAGCTAAACAGCACTTTCATTTTTTGTTTTTGTAAATTAAAAAAAAAAATGTGCACTTGGAGTATATGTATGCTGGTGTGGTTGAGCATGTACGCATGAGCACGGAGGTCAGAGGTCATCTCAGCAAGCCCTCATGTAAACACTTTGTAGACTGGCTTTGTGCAAGGCACCAAAGTATTTGTTGGTATTTGAGTGGAGCGCACATTGAACTTGTAGGTTAGTGAGAAATAATTGAAAGCTGCACCATACTGACTCTCCTACTACACACATTTGTGCCCTTCTCTTTGCTTGTGCTATCCTTTGCATTTCAGGCTGAATTGGAAATATTTACAGCATGGCTTTTTATTTATTAAGTTAGTATTTGTCAGCAAAAATGTATCATCCAAACATAAAGTGGACCCTGTGATATTTGATACTCAGATAAAACTGCAAACACTTAACACCCCAATCAAGATGTTAAACTGCCTACAAACCCAGTACTTGAGCAGAAGCAGTGTTGTAAGTTTGAGACCAGACTGGGTCACTCACTGAGACCCTATCTCCAAACCAAACAAGACAATAGTGGAAAGATGCCAAACATGTCTATGAGTCAAAAATATTGCATGGTTTCCCATCCTTTGCTTTCCTTCTTCCCACCACTACCCACTGCCTACCCCTACCTTTTTCCCACCCCTGTCCTCCTCCCATGCAGAACCACTTCCCTGCAGCTCAGTTGCCCACAAGCAATAGGACTTCATATAAACAGAATCTCCCTCCAGTGAGCACCCATTTCTGTCTAGGTTTTCCAATCAATGTGTTCTCTTTAGATTCATCCATCTTTCTTACACGTTCCTCATTCTCTGTGTCTTGTTGTTGAGGCATTGATAGGTTATTTTCTGTTGTTCATTGGTCCGGTTACTGTTTTTGCAATTATGAATAAGACTTATAAATGTTTTAGTGGGTTTATCTATTTACTTATTATTTCTTAAGGTATTTAGACTAGGGAAATAGTTTAAAGACTAGAACTATGATTAATCATATGAAAAGCTGCCAAAAGTGTTTACTGAGTCACTGTACCATGTTTTCCTTCCAGGATGGTGTGAGATGGGTTCCACTGCTTGCTGTCCTATTTGGCTCTTGCTACTGGCCTTTCTGTTATCCTGATGGGACCATACCTGTGGCCTGTCTTTCGTGGCATTGGATGTCAAGAAGCTTTTCTGTGTGTGCACAGTGACATATTCTGTGACTCACTTAATTTTCTTTTACCACTCTGTGTGTGTGTGTGTGTGTGTGTGTGTGTGTGTGTGTGTGTTGGAGGGGTGTCTTCAGACACCACCCACAATCTTGTTTTACAAGACAGGATCTCTCTCTGGTCTGGAAGTCAGTATGGTTAGCTTGGCTGTCCTGCTACTGAGCCTCTGGCATGAGCTTGTGTCCACTCCTAAGTACGTCACAAGCACACCACAATGCGCAGCTTCTCTTTTTGATCAAACTTGGGTCTCATAAAAGGCAAGCAGTTTACCATCTGAGCTGTCTTCACAGCTTGAAGAGCCACCCAACAGTGCCACCCTGAGAGCCAAGCTGCCAAAACATGAACTCTTGAGGGACAAACCAAGTCACACCCAAACCATAACAGGCAGGTAATGTGAACAGCAATACTATGCAGTTTCCTGCTGTCACCAGATCAGAGATCACTAAATCTGGGTTCAAAAGAACTTCATGGGCAAGTAATATTTCTCATGRAATTCTAAGGCCGTGACACCAGTGTTCAGCCCAGGTCATAGCCTTTGACTGACTAGATTTCTATTGCAAAGCTCCAATCCTTGGAGACATCTAACTGTAACCTGTCTTAACAAGCTCTTCATGGGGATTTATTTGTGGTCTCATTTTCTTTTTACACTTATTCGTATGTTCATTTATATCCTAAAATAGAATACATACACACTAAACAACAGTCATACATCAACTGCCAAGATTCCGAGCACAGATGAAACTGATCACTTCTCTCAGATCTGAGTGATCTGAGTTCCATTTCCTTGTCTGCTGGAGGAGACTACCTTGATCCCCTTGGTTGGTGAAACTCTTCTGAGGTCCAGTTAATCATAAGCAAATGAGGAGAATGTGAACTAGAAGCAGACACCATGTTGCAGACTCAAACACTGTCTGTCTCTGCAGAGCTCTCCTGCCTGGCAGATGGACTGTAGGGGGACATACCTCAGGGTGGGATTGTGTCCCCTGCACCTGTGGCATGCCAGAGAGCCAGAACAGCAGCAATTTCTTCCTTCTGAAGGACAGAGACCCCTTGTATCAAAATCTCCTGTCTCTGGGCCATCTGACTGCTGATAATTCTGATGAATATCCACACTCAATTAAGCTGAGCTCCCCATGAGGAAACAAGGATTGAAGAGAAGCAATGTCAGAAAAAATAACTCATTAGAATTTAAACGCTTGTGGCTGGGAGGACCTGAGGTCGTTGCAGACATTGGCGTGCACTCAAGATGTACCTGTCTCTCTGATAATGAAGTGAACAGTGTTTTGAGATGTGACGTAGGAAGATAAAAGGCCCCAGAGAAAGATGGAGGCCTTCTATTTTCTCCAGACTCTAGAAGGAAGAGCTCCGCAGTAGTCTCAGTGAGTGGAAAACTATAGGGAATGTTTCACCTTCCCACAGAGCATCAGGCTATGGGTGGAGCTAAAGCTTGATTTTGGAAGCTCCTGGAATTGTGCTTCAAACTTTAAGTAAATAAATAAATAAATATTGTATATACTATATCTATCTGTGCACTCATATATCCATATAAGTATACAAACATATACACATTATCAATGTTTAAATATGTATTTATATTAAATATGATTCTTATCAATGAGAATTTGTATTTAAATTAAAATTCACATTCTTCTGTACTGGATAGAAAAGAAGTGAAGGGTCTGCATGTCTCTATCTTCCTTTGCCATCCTATTGTCAAGGTTTAATCTAATTTTTTTCACTATTTTTGAAAATATTTTATTGTTACTTTCATTTTATGATATGTGTTTTCATTCTTTAAAGATATGTTGGTGACGAGGCTTGAACCCAGTGCATGGCGAGCACACACTCTGCCCCCCAACACCCTCCCAGCCCGCTCATACCATTTTAGATTCAGAGTTTATCTCAAGCTCCTTAGCCTGGAGCTGGGACTTGGGCCCTCTGGGAGGAAAACTCAGAGATCGTGGGAAGTAAGACTTCCTTGTGGTAGCGCTCTGGGAAGTCCAGGAGGAGGAAAGGGCCAGATGGTTTCTAAGGAAACCACTAATATGGGAAACAGGTTTTAGAGACACTGGCGAGGGCTCTTCATTAAGCACCTCATCAGAGTTTGGATTTGTAAGTAAATAGATGTTAAGCCAGCTAGCTCTACATCTAGAAGGATTTCTTAGTGAGTGTCCTACTTAGGGTTACTATTGCTGTGATGAAACACCATGATCAAAGCAAAGTGGGAAAGAAAGAGTGTGTTTGGCTTATACTTCCATATCACTGTTTGTCCACAAACTTCAAAAAGTTCTTTTACATATAAACATTAAAAATCATCAGTTAAGTGTGTGCTCGTGAACCTGGGTGTGCATGTACGGGACAACCCAAGGTAAACTTAGGGTGCCATCCCTCAGGCACTGTCTAGTTTGCCTTTTGAGACAGAAGAGAATCTCTCACTGCAACTTGATGCTCATTGATTATGCCAGACTGGCTGTCCAGTAAGCCCTAGGGATCTGCCTGTCTCTATACCTCCTCCGGGCACTAAGATTACAAATGCACGCCACTACACACTGCTTCTTAAATNTGAAACTCTTCTGAGGTCCAGTTAATCATAAGCAAATGAGGAGAATGTGAACTAGAAGCAGACACCATGTTGCAGACTCAAACACTGTCTGTCTCTGCAGAGCTCTCCTGCCTGGCAGATGGACTGTAGGGGGACATACCTCAGGGTGGGATTGTGTCCCCTGCACCTGTGGCATGCCAGAGAGCCAGAACAGCAGCAATTTCTTCCTTCTGAAGGACAGAGACCCCTTGTATCAAAATCTCCTGTCTCTGGGCCATCTGACTGCTGATAATTCTGATGAATATCCACACTCAATTAAGCTGAGCTCCCCATGAGGAAACAAGGATTGAAGAGAAGCAATGTCAGAAAAAATAACTCATTAGAATTTAAACGCTTGTGGCTGGGAGGACCTGAGGTCGTTGCAGACATTGGCGTGCACTCAAGATGTACCTGTCTCTCTGATAATGAAGTGAACAGTGTTTTGAGATGTGACGTAGGAAGATAAAAGGCCCCAGAGAAAGATGGAGGCCTTCTATTTTCTCCAGACTCTAGAAGGAAGAGCTCCGCAGTAGTCTCAGTGAGTGGAAAACTATAGGGAATGTTTCACCTTCCCACAGAGCATCAGGCTATGGGTGGAGCTAAAGCTTGATTTTGGAAGCTCCTGGAATTGTGCTTCAAACTTTAAGTAAATAAATAAATAAATATTGTATATACTATATCTATCTGTGCACTCATATATCCATATAAGTATACAAACATATACACATTATCAATGTTTAAATATGTATTTATATTAAATATGATTCTTATCAATGAGAATTTGTATTTAAATTAAAATTCACATTCTTCTGTACTGGATAGAAAAGAAGTGAAGGGTCTGCATGTCTCTATCTTCCTTTGCCATCCTATTGTCAAGGTTTAATCTAATTTTTTTCACTATTTTTGAAAATATTTTATTGTTACTTTCATTTTATGATATGTGTTTTCATTCTTTAAAGATATGTTGGTGACGAGGCTTGAACCCAGTGCATGGCGAGCACACACTCTGCCCCCCAACACCCTCCCAGCCCGCTCATACCATTTTAGATTCAGAGTTTATCTCAAGCTCCTTAGCCTGGAGCTGGGACTTGGGCCCTCTGGGAGGAAAACTCAGAGATCGTGGGAAGTAAGACTTCCTTGTGGTAGCGCTCTGGGAAGTCCAGGAGGAGGAAAGGGCCAGATGGTTTCTAAGGAAACCACTAATATGGGAAACAGGTTTTAGAGACACTGGCGAGGGCTCTTCATTAAGCACCTCATCAGAGTTTGGATTTGTAAGTAAATAGATGTTAAGCCAGCTAGCTCTACATCTAGAAGGATTTCTTAGTGAGTGTCCTACTTAGGGTTACTATTGCTGTGATGAAACACCATGATCAAAGCAAAGTGGGAAAGAAAGAGTGTGTTTGGCTTATACTTCCATATCACTGTTTGTCCACAAACTTCAAAAAGTTCTTTTACATATAAACATTAAAAATCATCAGTTAAGTGTGTGCTCGTGAACCTGGGTGTGCATGTACGGGACAACCCAAGGTAAACTTAGGGTGCCATCCCTCAGGCACTGTCTAGTTTGCCTTTTGAGACAGAAGAGAATCTCTCACTGCAACTTGATGCTCATTGATTATGCCAGACTGGCTGTCCAGTAAGCCCTAGGGATCTGCCTGTCTCTATACCTCCTCCGGGCACTAAGATTACAAATGCACGCCACTACACACTGCTTCTTAAATGGATTCTAGAGGTAGAATTCAGATGCAGGTGGTCACAAGGCAATTACTTTACCAACTGAGCAATCTCCCACAGCCTGGGAAAGCGCTTGATTTCTGAATTTCCAACTTGGTGACTTTGTTAATTATTATGATGAGCCTGGCAGTAGAAAGTGGCCATAGAAAGGGTAACCAGCGGGTATACCATGAAAGCAGAAAGGGCAATGCCTCACCCAGGAGGTTCTGCAGAGACAGCATCACACCCAGAAAGGAGTCAGGGCAGGAAGTCACATAAGTCAGGAACCTAGAGGCAGGAACAAATGCCGAAGGGAAGGAGGGGTGCCACTACTGGATTGCTCCTCATGGCTTGTTCAGTTCTATAAACACAGGACCACTGGCCCAGGGTTGGTTCCTACAATGAGTGGGGCCCTCCCTCATTGATCACTAATTAAATTACAGGCTAACTTACAGCTCAGTCTTATGGAAGCATTTTCTCAATCAATGTTCCCTCCTCTCAGATGACTACAGCTTGTATCCAGTTGCCATAACACCACCCAGCATGGTAAGCCAGGTCTGAGAGGCAAAGTCAGCGCCCCATTTGGCCACCAGAATAGTAACTGCCTTGAAAAATCATATCGCATGCCTTTCTTAACCTGGAATTGATGGCGGTGGTGGTGTGACACCTTGACATCCTAGAAAGGAATAAGCTAGCAAGTGTAGCAACATCTTTGAAAATTCTACAATTGTTTTTTTTTTWAAAAATACAGAAATATTATAAGAACATGTTTTTGTTTTAACACAGGTGTGGGGTTGCAGCAGCAGACCGTGATTTGCCTTGTGCTCTAGCAGAAGCATGGTTTTGCCAGCTGCAGATAGTTTCTGGAATTGTGACATTTTGAATTCTGGGAACTTTTCAGAGGGTATATAGATGCTAGAGTACCAATAGGTGGGGTGGGTGATTGTCAGTCATTTAGGGAGGTAGGTTGCAGTTTGGTCTTGACTGTAGTCAACAAGTCAAAAGGAAAGAAATCAGATTCAGGAGTTTTCCTAATTCCTCTCTCCTCTCTCCTTGTTTCTCCCCTATCTAGTGTGAGGGAGTGAAATTGAGGGTGGGGGATAAAGGATGGAGAAGAGAAGAACCCACTAAGTAGCAAAGACTGGCTACGAGGAAKTATCTTAGACGATACTAATACTGGTTTTGCACTTAGAGACAATCATTTCCTCACTGGACAGCACTTCCCAGTTTGTAAAACACAAGAGATCCTGAGACAAGACCATCTTCACTGAAAGATCTCCAGAGGACACCCCCTGCCCTGCCTCTATATGGAGTAAACTCCATGGCTTGCTTCCTGGATCTTTCTCCCCATCTCTGCTGCTCTTTCTTGACCCTGCTCCTAATGTGACCAACTTTGCAATGGTTTAGAAACTCTTTTCACCATCTGAACAAATTTGTTACTGTGTGTAAACGTGAATTATAGAAACTCAGGCTTTCTGAGCAGTGGAAAGCTTTTAGCATCTCTCATATTGTATTTTTTGTGGAAACTGTGATTCCTTTGAGGGATGTGACTGGCCAATGAGTCTCTAAGGTGTTCTTTCCTGTCCAATGGTTCCATACATGATAGTAGTCAGGGTGGGGGGTGGAGATGTCTACAATTTTTCCACTGAAATAAGTCGATCACAAACATTGTTTAGAATTTATTTACAAATATCAGATAAGAAGTTCTTAGAAAACATGGAAATTTTACCACAGAAATTAGTTTGTGCAGTCCTAGCACTGCAGATGCTACACTGGGGGCTAGGCACCTCATCCTTTGCGTCCTCAGTCTATATATTTGTAAAACGAGAGTGTTAAACTGAAATAACAGATTTCCTGGCTCTGTCATTCAAGACTTCCATGATTTTAGTATTTGTTGATGTTTTAAATAATACTATTTCATTCCCACAGGCCCCCTGGTTTGCCCTACCACTCTCTCCAGATTCCTCTACAAATAAATAGTTCCAGGTGGGATTCGTTTAGATTTATTAGTATTATTTTAATGGCTACCATATATCCAGTACACACTATGTACAGAATATATATTATCTGACATAATCCACATGCAACCCAAGTATTAGCTTCAGCTTTTCCTTCTCTGTTCTTTGCAGAGAGGGAGTTTGTACTAATGTATTCATTGATCTCCTGGAAGCTGTACCTCTGTGTGGTACCCTTTCCCTTCTTTTCTATTGGTTTTGTCTTGGGCCCTATATCCCCTGCTGTAATCAGTCACCACTGAAAACCCCGGCACTGTGACCACACTAAAGGTCATGCTGCCTCTACCAGGGAGGGATCTGAAAGTGGAAAGGTGGAGAGGGGCACTTGTCTTTCTCTTTGTTATGGTTTGGATCTAAAAGGCCCCTGGTATTAGAGTTACTACTGCTACGCAACTTGGGAGGAAAGGCTTTATTTGACTTATATATCCTGAATCTGTTTCTCCGTTTTGAATAGGTTTGGTCTCCATAGATTCATGTGTTTGAATGCTTGACCCATAGGGAGTGGCACTATTAGGAGGTAGCCTTGGAGGAGTAGGTGTGGCCTTGTTGAAGGAAGTGTGTCACTGTGCCTATGGTCTTTGAAGTCTCCCATGCTCAAGCTCTGCCCAGTATGAACCTGGAGGCAGGAGCTGATGCAGAGGACATGAAAGAATGCTGTTTACTAGCTTTCACTCAACAGCTTGCTCAACATACTTTCTTATATCACCCATTACCACCAGTCCAGAGCTAGCACTGGGTCCTCCCAAATCAATCATTAACTGGGAAAGTACCCCGAGGCTTGCCTATAGCCCAATCATATGAAGGCATTTTCTCACACAACTTCACCTTATGTCGAGTTGACATAAAATCAGCCACATTACTCTCAAAGGCTTAGGTGACAACGTCCTATAATGCTGTTGGGTCCTTTAAGAGGTGGGATTCAGTGAACGTTTAGTCAATGGGAGAATGGCCTTAAAAGGACTGTGAGAACCCTACCATCTTTGTTTCTGGCTTCATGCCAAGAATGGCCTGTTCTACGCTAACACTACCTGCCTTATCATGGGTCTGTAGTCACAAGTCCAAACCACCACAGCCCAAAGCCTCTGAAATAGCTAACCTCCTTATACGGTTGAGTCTTGAGTGCTTTGTCCCAGTAATGGGAAGGGAGTAATATGYTCCTTATCTCCTAAATCTTCCAAGGATACTCATCTCTGTCTAAGAGATCAACTAAAGAGTTGGAATTATCTGTGTCCATTTAACAGATGAAACAAGAACATAAAATGGAATGCAAAAAAAATGAGTGTTCTCAGTTCCCTCAGAGAAGACAATAAACACATAGAAAATGGACAGATGAACAGCTGGATATGTGACACTAGCCCTTCAGGAGGTGTCCTCATCCACACCCTGTGTAGTCACTAGCACCCACCCCTGTTTCTATGAGGAGAAGCACCAAGCACTCTCTTTTTACAAATCCCAACTTGTCTTTCGAAGAGCCACACCTGTGGTGCATAAGGATTGACTCAGCTCAGCTTCTGGCATCTGCCTCCCCATGACAAAGCAGGCCAAAGTCACCTACAGTTTGCATTTCCCGAAACTTTCAACTACATATTGAGAATGACATCACAGGTTGGGCATCTCCAAAGTACTTCAGACAAGGTCATGGAAGGGTTGAAGCCCTCAAGTCTAATTGCACCCAGATCCTTTTAAACCTTAGCTATGACCATATGGGCCTTCCCCTTCTCCTATCATTATTCTAAGGCCAAACAGTTAGAAATTTCCCAATAAATAACAACTTTTTCAAAACATATATAATCTTAATGGGAAAATGAGAAACATCTTCCTAAATGCAATATCATCTACATATGTCCAAATTGGAGGCAGTATCATCCATCACTCACTCACTCACTCACACACACACACACACACACA
>BDUI01002093.1:85734-101867 GCA_002335545.1 Apodemus speciosus | reverse complement strand
ACACACACACACACACACACACACACACATACACGCAGACACACAATGTCTGTCTCCTTTACCTGTCATCCAATCATTCCCAGAGGATGTGAGCAATATAAAATTGAGACTGGTTTTTGCTTATTTTATCCTCGGACGCAATTGTCTGCAACTACACATATGCCAAGAAGCTTGGAATCAAATCAAGTCTGTGGGCTGAAGACCCTCCATTCATAGGTGATTTCCTTGTGATTAGTGCAGAGGCCAGAACTGAAGAGGGGAATGTGTAAGTTATACTTAGAGTAAGCTTTTGAATAGCAGTCGTTATTGTAGTCTTCAGTAATAGAAGCTCAGAGAGCCAAGACAAGGTAGAAGTCAGACACAGTGAGTGGTCTGTGTTCTGCTGAGAGTCTATGGTAGGTAGACATCCATTGAGATGTTTATGCTTCAATGGGAAATTTGCTTTCTTCAGGACTCACTTTATTTCACTTTAGGGACCATCTCTGTTTTTCTTTCTTGTTCTCTGGTCTCTATTTCTGCTTTTTTCTCTGGTTCTTGATTAATTATACTTTAAGATAAGAACATCTGTATGTGCTTTTGTCTTTGTGTTTCTTAGAATGAATTTAAATGAAAAAAATCAAATTCTGTCAAAATTAATATCAGAATTCTAACACTGGATAAAGAACACATTTATCTTGAGGAAAACACAACAAAACGATTTTAATATTTCTCATACTGTTGGTCTCAACAGTGGAACTTAAAACAGCCAAACTCAAAGAGGTATGAAATGAAATGCTAGGTACCAGGGTTTAATGAGGGTAGGGTTTGGGAGTTTATTTATTAATGGTTATAAAATTCCCATTAGGAAGAATAACTTAGATTTGTTGTATAACATGGTAAGTATAGTTAATAATGCATTTTATACCTGGAAATTGCTGAAGTAGAAGATTTCAATGTATTCATTGCATACAAAAGGGAAAATGTGTTAATTGCATCAGTTACTGAATTAGCCTATCCACGATGTAAACACATTTCAAAATATCATGCTTATTTGACTTACAACTCCAGATTACTCTTCATTTTTACATGGAGGTCAAGGTAGGAATGTACACTACATAAACACAGTCAAGATCATAGAAAATAAATGTAGCCTCTCTCTCGTGCTAGCCTATTTTCCCAGCCAGACCCATACAATACAGGTCTCGGTCCATGAAATGGTGATACATATATGTGAGATGTGTTCTCACCTCAATTAACACCAAGCCAATCATACACACACACAGGCCACAGGCCAACCTTGTCTAGATAATTCTTCATTAAGACTCTCTTTCCAAGTGATTCTAGGTTGTGTCAAGTTGACATTTAAAATTAGTAGCATAAATATTTTWCATGTTCCTGGTTATTTGAGCTCTTTATGTACTTTAGATCTTGACCCCCTGCGATGGTTGTAGAATGCAAACATTTCCTCTAATCTCATAGGCAGGCTCACTGCATGTGATTTTAACGAGCCTGTGTTCTCTTCTGGCCATACTGCTTCCATCCCTTTTGATCGTGACTTGGCTGGGGTGTGTTCCTTGCATTCGTTGAGGCTTTAGTGGAAGAACTTTCCAATTCTATCTGCCCTTCTTCTTGACTATGGGCTTTCTTGAATAAAATCTGTCTTCCAAGACTTGTAGCTGGCATCTGAGGCTAATGTTCAGAAGCCCCACCATCATGGTGGTTACATATAAAGGACTTGGGGTGTTCTATAATCAGAAGCATTCCCATGTTTAATTGAGCTTGAGGGAGGAGGCTGTATCTGCTGTAGTGGTAGCAGCTTCCCTGCTTGTCCCTGTAATACTCCCTACTTATTAAAGTGAAGCACTCACACACACACACACACACACACACACACACACACACACACACACACACACACAAGCACATGGAAAAGGTGTTGACTACTTGTTCTTGTGTCACCTCACACGGTGAGTCCTTTCCTCCTGCCCAAGCCATGAAAATGTTTTCTCAGATGGGCCCTGGGAGAACCTAGTGGAACTCTGAGAGAAAGAAAGCCCATGAGCACAGCCAGGGCCTGCCTAAACCTGCTCTGCAGGGGTTTCTCCCTCTCATCATAAGCCACACTAAGCTTCCAACTGGGACCTGGCAGTTTCTGCTCCAGATATGCCATCTTTCGCTGAGAGTCTCTGAAGGTGTTCCGAGGGAACTTTATTCTGCAACCTCAATTTTCTGATTCATCTGTATGGACAGAAGGAACTTTCTCCCAGTCCTTTGAAGAATCAATAATAGAATCTTCTGAAGTAAATTGAAAATAAAAAGAATAAAAAGAAAGGGGTCATATAAATGTATTAGTATACACATAGGCAAAAGAACCACACAAAAGCATAAATCTCAGAACAGGGCCAGAGAGCCGAGGACTAAATAGCCCTCTTTAGCCTGGGGAAGAAAGTGGTGGATGTAGGTCATTTTAGAAGACTTGAAAATGATTTTTCAGAGAGATGAATTTGTCTGAATATCAGACAAGAACCTGGACRGCGTTCTCCTGGGATTGAAGACAGGCTCTAGGGAGGCAAACTGATAAGTTCCACTGTAACAAAAGTTGTCTTCCTATGTGGATAAACTCCCTCACCTAACAGCCTTTGGAAGAAGAAATGCAACTTTGGCCATATAGGTGTGGTGGACCTGGTTAATGTAGTCTGTGGATTAATTGTCCTTTGTTAATGAGATTCCAGGGAAGGAGTCTTAAGACATTTGCCTTTTTGGAGAACTTTCTCGGGTAACACAGGGAAGAATATGAGAGGGAGGGAGGGAGGGAAAAAGGGAGGGAGGGACAGAGAGAGAGAGAGAGAGAGAGAGAGAGAGAGAGAGAGAGAATCCTGAGCGGGAGAAAGAATTAGAGAGTCCTTGATCTTAAAGTTTGAGAGGTGGCTCTTGCAGCTTCTTTTAGTTAGAATGGTTCCACAAGCCAATTTGCCAACTTTGGAGTGTGACTTTCTGAGCCCCAAAGAATTATTGTTGATTATAGTTTGCTTGACTGTAACCATTCCTGCAGGAATGAAGATACTCTTTTTCTTTAAAATTGTGTGTGTGTGGGGGGGGGGCGGTACATGTGTACCTATGTTCATGCATGTGCATGTGCATGTCTATGGGCATGTTGTGGGAGGTGTCCAGAAAAGAACATCAAATCCTTTACAGCTGGAATTACAGTTGTTTATGACCTGCCTATGGATACCAAGAAACAAACATAGATCCTCTCCAAGAACAGTATGTGCTATTAGTCACTGAGCCATCTCTGCAGCCCCAAGGCCCAAAGATTCTAGAATGACTTGTGCTCCTTTTCTCATCTTTCGGACTATTAAGACAATGTCTCCCAAGAAATTGAATTTCCTTAGGAATCTTGTGCTCTTAGGAGAGGCCTGAAGGCTGCTGGAGCCAGAGGAGGAACTTGTCTCCTGGAAGAGATTATATAGTCTGACATCTTATCAACACATCAGGAGCCACAGCGATGGTGGGCAATGATAGGCTAGACCCCTGTTGACCATGATGGTCTATTTATGCATGTCTCTTGCCTCCTGTTTAAACCTAAACCTCATGTCAGAACTCTGAAGACTGACTTAGCCATGGGGGCTGGGAGCATCCACTGGATCTTTCTGCTTCTCTTCCAATGTGGCCACTGTTGGATCAGAGACTGGCCACGTAAAGATGCAAAGCTGCAGCCTGAAAGAGATCAAGCCCTGTGCTCCCAGCACTCTACCCTTATAGAAGATGGGCATCCCTTGTTATAAAGGTTAGAGCATACAAGTCCCAGAGAGGAAGCAAGCGTGGCTCTCCCCATGTGAAACTATACGATGACCTGCTCAGGGCCCATTTGCTCCTTCCCTGTGCCCCTTGGCATGTAGACTAAACCAAACCAATCACATGGTGTGGAGCTTCCAGCCACCCTCTGACAACCTAAAAATACCCGAAACCCCCCAGTTTGCTTGCAGTTTGAAGGCTCTCTCCCTTGGGACTGCTTTCCACAGCCATTGTTCCCTAAGTGGCTCCCTCCTCCCTGGATTTTGAAGGGAAGGCTCTCTCTGGAAAGGCACTCTCATCCTACCTCTGGTATGATGCTCTCTGTCTCCCTCCCCAACCCCTCTCCTAGTGCTCTCCCACCTCAAGGCCTGAGCATGGTTTCCCATAGTCTCTAGGCTCTCACCTAACAAAGTTTATCCTGAGGAGTAACTCATGTCAACTTCCTGTCCTGAACCAGCTTGCTTCTTCTGACCTGCCATCCTCCAACAGAAGCATTGGCCAAATATCCTCTGCTCTCTTAACGTAGCCTATTGAGGACTGGTAGCTGGGTCTCGCTTGTTAGGGTTGCCAAAGGCCAGCCTCTGGCCCTAACAATTCTAGTAACATTTCTTGTCTTAAGAATGGACGTTGTGGGTTGGGAAGATGTTTCAGTTTACAAAGCAAGTGCTATGTAAGCATACTAACCTAAGCTCTGATTCCTTGAACTCATTTATGAAGCCAGAGCACTCTTGTAACCCCGGGCAGAGTGGGGAAGGGACAGACAGATCCCCAGAGCACAGCCAGTCTAGCTGAATTGAAGTGTCCCAAAAATTAAATGTGTGGAGAGTAATTGAGAAAAGACACCTAATGTCAACCCTGGCTCCTAAAAATGTTCATACCCATGTGTATCACATATATGCACACATCTACACACACACACACACACACACACACACACACACACACACACAAGTAATGATTTCTAAGCTCTTGATATGTCAGAATTGAAGTCAGAAGACCCCATGTTGGTTCCAGGGGGTTCCAGTTTAATTCCTGTTTTAACTTTCATTGTTCCCTTGAAATTATGTCTGCTCATCCATTCTGTCCTTTTTAAAAATAATCCCTCGTGTGTGTTCATACCATTCATTTAACATGTAGTTCTTACTCCAAAGAGAGTAAAAGTTACTATATCCAGAGCCAAATGTGAGTCACTGCAGCCTCAAAACAAAGATTCTGTTTGCTCTGAATTATGTGTTCCCCTGCCAGAAAGGCTACATGAACTTTTATAGTCACAAATGTAGGAAAGTTATGAATCAAGGGATTTACCGAATACATTAGTGTGGGGCATCAGATAGTAGGGCTATAGTGAGTAGGAATGTCTATGGTTTCCGATGCTGTACTGTTCTAAACTTTACACTTGTGAAAGCTAGGGATGTGCTAAGTTTAACAACATATTTCAAATACCTTACCTGATCATCACAGGATATTGGTCAGATGCAGATATTGGTAGTAAATGGATCTCAAGTGGGGAATAAAAACAGCCGTAAGTTAAATTTGGGTCCAAATCTGCAACACTCCATTGTTCCACATTTACAGAGTTCTGGTCAACCAGCCTGTAGGATCTTCCACACAAATGCAACTTTTATTTTCGTTTATCTGAAATAAGTTCTTTATTAATTGCCTTTATTTTATAGGATTTCTAATTCTATAGCATCAAGCAACTGACAAAAATCCTTATGAAGTTATTTTGGCTTCTAATTGTGCCTTTCTACCAGACTTCTTGAACATGTCCAGAATACATGGAGTATTGGAAGTTTGGGGCTTCTTAGAGGATGTCTTATGCAAATTTTAAGTCTCCTTGCTATACATTCTTGTCCTTTGTTTTACTCATCCTGTTAATTTTAAGAGACTATGGAAGCCTTGAACTCTTTTGTTGTATTTTATTTTATTTTATTTTATGTGTTATTTTACAGTTTGAAAAGACAGCAACTTTCTCCTTGCATTCTGTTTCTGCATGTGTACTTTAGAAGCTGGCAGTACCCTCAGGGGAACGAGCCATGTAAACTCACTTGATTTTCCTTGCCTCTTTCATATTTCACCTTCTTTCTACTTTCTGCTGTCTTCGGGTTTTTCTACTATGTCTCTGGTACATGTTTACATTGTGGGTAAGGTTCAACATTCCTCCTGGAAGACAGTTAACTTCTAAAATAGATTTCAAACTGATCTTGTGACATTCAACTGCAACAAAACCTGGTGCTAACTACCCATAAATACATCACCGCCTCCGATTGAGGCTTTGCCATGGTAGACTTGGAAACCTGATCATGCCAGGGAATCTATGCTCATTAACTAATCAGATGACTAACACATAAAACCCCAAAGCTACTTTATTAATTTTCTAAATAAGTAAGACCTTGACCAGAGTACTTAGAGCTGGATAATCAGTCTTTACCTATAGGCAAATCTACATGAGATGTCACATTACAAGGAGTTTGCTGCACATAAAATCTACAAAGAAAAATTAGCTGGAAGTTTAATGAAATCAGTCAACCACAGCCACAAAATTCGAAGGTGGACAGTGGGAAAGTGGGCTGTAGGAAGGCAGGCAATAGGAGGCTCCTCTAAGCTCCTCAGCTTAGCTTTTTTTCTTCCTCCAGCACACTCATTCCTTTCTTTGCCTCTGGTTCAATGAATTCTGTGGTAACCCTATGCAGTGATAGTATTATTCATAAAGAGACCAATAATTTTAAATAATTGCAGATTATGCACAAATCTGAACCCAATCACTCTTCTAACTCAGGACTTTTCATAACAATATCTATCTTCCATATTTTTATTCCAACTTTAATGATAACATAAATATTTAATCTCTTTAAATTTACAAATAGGTGAGAGCAGATGAAGAGGCAGATTGGCATCCAATCTATCCATTCTCCTCTATAATTCATTCTCATATTCATACTGTCAACTCAAAACATAGTTCCTGCTACAAAAGATGTAGAAGTTACTTTATTCAGAAGTCAATTGCTAAGAGCATGCACTGTTCTTGCAGAGAAACTCGGTTCAGGTCCCAGCATCCATTTCAGAGAGCTCACAACTGCTTCTAACTCCAACTTCAGGGAATCTGACACCCTCTCTGGCCTCCTCCAGCATTGTGCTCACATGCACCTACCCATACAGAGATACCCAGCTATATTACAAAATTAAAATTCATTAATTAAATGTCATCAAAATCAGGCAGGGATAGAGTCTGATGGTATTTTCAAAGCAAAAATCTGCCTTTTGTGATTGAAGATTAAATGGGACAATATAGGCAATGCTCTTGGTTATTTCATGATGAACACTTCATTTCTTTCCCCTTATTTAATAAAAAGTTGTTGAAGAATGTTCACTTTTGTCTTGTGATGGTCTTGAAAGTTAAGGCCAGAAAGTTAAGTAGAGAAATAACTTTTCAGTTATAAGGCTGATGGAAYAAGACCACAACCTTGGGATTTATAATTTTAAGAACACTAGTAACAGCTCTTAACACTACCCTACTGGCTAGTATTGTCTGTTCTGGCTTCCACCCATTCCCTAGGAGTTCCAAACCAAAGACCTCATATGCTCTTGGGAATGAATTCAGATGCCAGTTGAAGCTAGACACAAGATAATCTTTTCTTCTATGACTGTCTGTCCATGTTTGCCATCATCAACATCTGTCTCAAATGCTACTTCATCTAGTGTTCACAGCTTTCTCTACCAGGGTTGGTTCAGGCAAGGAAGTGGGTACAGTGTGATAACTAGTGTGGCTGAGAGAATTGTGCCTTTCCTAGGTCCCTGATCAGCCTATACCAAGTACTTAGTACTCTGTGCCCATAAGTCTGTGCTGCTTAGGCTGTAGGACCATTCTTCTGAATTATGTGCCTAACTTCAACCACAGCTTACAGAGGTAATGGCGAGAGGGATCCACCAGTGGATATTTGGGAGCCTCGTGGGGTAGGGTAGGAAAGAGTTATTTGAAAATAAAAAGGTCGGGGCAATGTTCCTCAGAAGCGAGCAAGCGAACAAACAAATAAACAAAAAACACCCCTTTGGGACTTGTTCCCTTGGCAACAGAGATATGTTTTAATCTGAACATGGAGAACTCCATCACTAACACATTTATATTAGGAAAAGTCTCCATGCTTAGAAAAGTATTGTGTTAAAATAGAAGAATCAAAGGAAACCTTTGGTCATGTTGAGTGTGTCAACGAGCTTGGCAGGGCTCAGTTGTCCCATTGTTTGAAGGTGGTATTATCCCAGATGACCTCTGAGCTCTAAGAGCTGAGTCCTGCGGTTCGGTTGCAACCATCTTCTCCTCATGCCCTGCTTTCCCAGGCCGAGTCCAGCTGAGCAGATTGACAGCAGCAAACACAGAGTCAAATTCCCATTTAAAACCCAGGTTGTGTTATTTCGGTACCAATTACAAGGCTATGGATCATGCTTAAAGGTGTTTAATATGCTGTAATGTTTAGACATACTTGGCTCCGACATTTATGAGGGCTGTTTGCAGCAACAAGAAGCATTCTCTCACTGAGCAAGTATGCAGGACTGCTGTAAAAACAGCACAGATGGGCCGGAAAGAACGCCTCCAACTGGCTACAGAAAACCGACAACAAGTGCTTTTGGCCATGCTGTGGTTTTACCTGCTGACTAATCTCTCAACAGCCAGAGTCAGATTTTATTGCAATCTGCGTTCTGTTCCTGTTTTACTTTGTTTCAGTCATTGGGGCTGAGCATTTGTAAAAATGGAGTGTGCGACCTTCTATGACTATATTGTATTTGGGAGTCATGATTCTCCTCATTTTAATGAGAGCAGTGCTGTAGCCAGTACTTCGGCGTACCATTCCATCATTCCCACACAGCAGCTAGTTGTCAGCTGATGGGGACTGTGGGGGTCCTAGAGTACACTACTTAAAGGTGGGCAGCATTCAGGCATCTGCACACCCAAACTGCAGATGCGGTTGAGATGAAATGCATCATGTCCAAGAAGAGTCCATTTGACTTGAAGAAGCTAGTTTAATAAACCACAATATGTACATGCTGGCACATGCACATGCATGCACACGTGTGTGTGTGTGTGTGTGTGTGTGTGTGTGTACACATGCGCGCGCGCGTGTGCGCACGCCCTCACACACTTACTCACATGCACACAAAAGAGAGACAGAAACAGATAGACACAGAGAGAGAGACAGAGACAGAGAGATAGAGAGACAGAGAGACAGAGAGACAGAGAGACAGAGAGACAGAGAGACAGAGAGACAGAGAGACAGAGAGACAGAGAGACAGAGAGCAAGCAAATGGATCAACAGTAAATGGATGGATAGAAGGATGGAAGGATGGATGGATGGATGGATGGATGGATGGATGGGGACTGGTTTTATTATTCCTGAAAACTAAAAATGGTTTCTGTATATTTTACTTATTCTTAGAGAATACAACACATGCATTCAATGATTTCAATCACGTGCCCGCACACTAACACCCCTTAACCCCTCCGGATTTTTCAACACATCACATTCAGCTCTCAAATATTATGTTCTCTTTTTAAAAAGTAATCCACCTAGGCAAATGAGTGTTGCCAATATATGTATGAGTGTGAGGCCGTTTAATGACCATATATCAAGCATAAGTGAGACATATACTGGCAGTTCAAAGTGCATAGTGTACAGTCTGTGGTACACTATGTAGAACTCATAGGGCTCTCTATAGAGCTGATAGGGTCCTGTATAGAGCACATAATGTCCCCCAAACAGATGATACTGCTGCACTGTAAATAGTTCAAAGTATACTGGGAAGAGCTCATAGTGTCCAGTAGACAGTACACACTGTCCTGTATATAAGTCAAAGTGATCCAAGTAAAAATAGTGTACTATATAGAGCTCATGGGGCCCTGTATAGACTTTACAAGATCCTGATAATAATGCCCCTTAGAGACCTCATAGAGGCCAAGATTAACTGACACTGTCTGGTATATAAATCATAATCACCTGTGTATAGTACATAGTGTCTTGTATTTAACTGATATCGCTCTGTTCATAGGTCAAAGTGAACTGTCTGTAACTCAGACTGCCCCATATAGACTTCATCACGTCCTGAATACAGCACAGCCATCACTGGATAGAGCCCATAGTGCCCTGTAAGGTAATCATAATGCACAGTATATAATACGCATTGACCTAAATTGAGTTCAAAATAGACCTCATAGTATCCACTATAGACTTAATCTTGTCCAGTGTAGAGCTCATAGATTTCTGTATAAAACTTAAAATGTCCAGTATAAAGCTTGCACTGTCCCTTGGGAAACTCATAATTTCCTTTCTTGGGGGGGGGGGGCCTGGATACAGCTCACACTGACCTCGGTAGGGCTTATAGCGTCAAGTATAAAGCTCAAAATCCACATATAGAGCTCATGGTGTCCAATATAGAAGCCATATCTTCCTGTATAGAACTTAAAATTCTGTATATAGATCTTTTATAACCCGATATAGAGCTCTGTTCCCTGCTTGGATTCACAGTGCCCCATATATAATACACAGTGGCCTGTACAGAGGTCACAGTCCCTTGTATACAGGTTGTAGTCATATGTGTAGTGGTCACAGTGCTCAGATTTGAGATCACAGGTCACAGATAGAGAAATCACAGTGCCCTATGTGAACCCCTGCTCCACTGTATAATCGTCATAGTGCCGAGGACAGAGTTCATAAATATACAGAGTACTCAATATAGAAAGAGCTCATGATGCCCAATACAGGGCTCATAATGCCTTGGACAAAGCTCTTGGCCCTAAATAGACTTCATCGTAACCTGTACAGACTTCATGGTGCCCTGTATAGAACTCATGGATCCCTGTCCAGGGCTCATTATGTCCCGTGTAGAGCTCATAATGCCCTGTATATAACCCATAATTCCCTGGATAGAGCATATGGCGCTCTGTATACAGTTTACAGTGCCCAATGCAGGGTTCAGAGTGCCCCACAGAGAGTGCAGGGCAGAGCTCCTTATGATGTCATCAGATTTGCATATAACCTGTATGCATCCACCCTCCATACCCCATCTAAATGGCTTAAATTACATGATAAATGTATACAATATGTAAATATTTGTTATGCTAGATTGTTAGGACACAATGACATGAAACTGGTCTTTGTATGCTTAGTACAGGGACAATTCTTTGACTCTGTGGATGTGGAAGGCACAAACACACAGGTTCAATTGTACATTGGATATTCGAATGTGGCACAGTTTACAGATTGGCAAACATTGCTTTTATTATTATAACATGGTATTTCATGTCCTTTTTATTTAGATATGTCCAGTTAATACAACCTTTAGACCAAAAGACTCAGGAATTCTATGGAAAGGGACCCAGCACATTTCCCATAATCCACACATCTGTGGGTAGAGTAACAGCCTCAAGAATGCAGCAGACATTAGCTCTATATTTCTAGTTGGGACACTGGGATTTGGTTTAATTTTCCATGCGGAGTGAGTGTTCTTATAATTTTGCCTTCATTTTACAAGGGCAAATTTGGAGGTATGACATAAGGAAATATAATAGTAGTGACCATTAGAAATAAGAACCTGGGCCCACGGTCATTTATTAAGGCGCTTCTCGCAGCTTTTAGCTGCAGTACTGGGGTAAAGCAAAGCCAAGGCTTTGTGCTTGCTGACGAAGACCATTCCCTCATTCATTCTGCAACGATTGGCAAAAGGGCTTCGTCAGCTTTTCAGGTAACTGACATTGTTCCTTTGTACAAAACATGTTTTAAATTACTCTTTTATAAAATGCTTTTAATGTATTACATATTTTTAGAGCTCCTTTGACAGATCATATTAAACTTCATTTGACCTTTTATTGATGATTGGTGTCGCTCTTATGAATTTCAATAATTGTTCTTTGTTGTAAATCAGGCTTGCTCTTGTGGGGAAATTGGAGTGGACGAGCCTGCTGGCCTTTCTGTTAATACTGCAGACTGCTCTAATTTTTTAATTCTAATTTCCAATTAAAATGCTTTCTTTTCTTCCCTGGATTGTTAAAGTCACCCTTTCTTCTGCTGTCAGATGTGCATGTCAGTGTCTTCAATAAGACTCTAAATCAAGAAAGGCCTTGAAGGTGGAATATCAAAGCATTTGGAGATCTAAGAGAGGTGCATTGATAATATCTAGCCTCCATTTTGGACCTGGAAATGGGGTGAAGGTCCCCATAAGAAAGGTCAGTGGACTGCACATTAGTGAAGGAGTGTGGCATTTGGCTTAATGAATAATACAAATGAAGACTATAAACTTCTAGTCCAGATATCATGGCACATGTTTTAGACACCCAAAAGGTGTTCGACTCCTCAGTCTTGATGCAAATGGCTGAGGTTGCTGGGCCTCTGTCATCTAAAGGGAACTGTCACTCTATTTCCAAGATTGCTAGCCATGTTGTAAAATAAAAACTACCTCTGAAACAAGATGTTAATAGGAATCTGTGTGGGATCTAGCCAGTGGAATTCAATGTCTTTAGTATTTTAAAAAGGGCCTATGATCTCAAGACCATTTCCAGAAATTATTACGAGTGAGGTATCTCACCCTTTGGACATGCTGCATTGATGACTTTAATAGGATAGTATTCTGGAAGGCTTAGAGATTGTACAGATATTCTTGTTTTGAACTCTTTCTCACTTTCAATGTTACTATTCCCACAGGACAGGAAAGAAGGAAGCCAACACCTGGCAGCCCCTTCTGAGCACTGGATTCCAAATCCCCAGTCCAATAAAGGAACTGATCAGGATTTAGGGAAAGACAAAATATTTAAGAGGGAAATCTTACAAACTTCTCTATTTTTTCCTTTGAACTTGGACAATGATGGTCTTGTTTGATAGAAGCCTCTTGAGGAGGATTGAGAAGTAACAGTGAAAATTGTTTACATTCATGGAGGGCGCCAGAGAAGCATGTGGGACAGGAGAACGAAGGCCTGGTGAGTTGGTGCAGCAGCTAAACGCACTTGCTGCCTAGTCTCACAAGCTGAGTTACAACCTTGGGATCTACATGGAATAAGAAGAATATGGATTCCCACGCTGTTCTCTGATTTCTACATACATGATATGGTATGCTCAGGCTCGTACACAGATAGATAGATACATAGATAGATAGATAGATAGATTAGATAGATAGATAGATAGATAGATAGATAGATAGATAGATAGATAGATAGATAGATAGATAGATAGATGATAGATAGATAGATAGGTAGAATTTCATAATAATGAAAAATAGAATAAAGGTGTCAAATCACAAGGCAGTATCTGGACCCCAGATCTGCCACAAGGCAGATCTGAACAGTGATCTTAAGGTGTGCCTAATATAGCCTAGGACTGGCATATATAAAGGATAGTCTATTGAGGTTCTTCAACTCCAGCATCATGCCTGAGTACTAGAATAACTCTTATACCCAAGTGGCACAATGTCACCAAACACAACATGGAGAAGAGCCTAGACTAGGGGTGTTTGTTGACATCCAGTGATGGAGAGCCAGCAGGAGGTTGGGCATCAAAGGGAAAGCTATTTTACCAAGATGCATACTGTGGCTCACCTAATATTCACAAAAGCATATAAAATAGATAATGTTTCTATTATCTCTGTTTTACAGAGGGAATCCACAGCATAGAGAAATTAAAGAGTTTATCAAAAGTTACATAGCAAGGGAGAGAAGGTCGTAACCCAAGTCTTCCAGAGATCACACAGTGCTGTGAAGCACCAGCCAGTGCCTTGAGCATTCAGCTTTTGTTCCTAAACTCACCATACAGATGTGAGTACTTTAGCGTCCTTCATACAGATGGAAAAATACTAAAGATTTGCCCAATCTGAGAAAGATAGTCACTGTCTTTTAAAGCATTAGTGCCATTATTTAAACTGCACTGAGCTTTGGCTTTATGGTTTCTTTAATTGTCACTGTCTCTGGTAATAAATCCATACTCCATCAAATGAAAGATGAACATTTTCAATCTATATGACTACAAACATCTAATGGAAGCTTTCTAATACACACTCCCCAAGCCAAATGACCGCGTGCACACATAGTGCTTAGGTGAACAGGGGAAATGTGAAAATTCAAGGCAAGCGAGGTGAGACAAGGCAGGGTGCTCTTTCACAGGAAAGCCAGGGGGAGCAATGTGCTGTTTCACAGACTTTGAGGCAAGATTGCTTTCCTGTCCCACTGCTGAGCCAGTCCTGGACAGAAGCCCCAGTTCAGGGTTCCAAAGAAGACCCGTATTCCAAGTAATAGTGAAAATCGGCTAGAGCAGTGTGAGATTGCCTAGAGAGAGCTCACCACTGCCTGGTTCTTCATATTTCATCCTGTTGCCTCTAATTTGGCTACATGAACGCACCTCACTTCAAAGAAAGCTAAGGATATGCTCAGCTCYGAGAGGCCATTAGCTCTGCTAGAAATTCTACCACTGTGGAAAATGGAAGGAAACAAATGTTGGAGATGCTTTGCTGCAACTCACACCATACATGCCTTGCTCACTTCACCATGAAATATGTCTTCTGTTTCCCTAAAACTGACATCCAAGATCTTCAAAGCYCCCAAGAAACAACTCGGYCCAMAACRTATCAAAGGGTCTGTCCCCRTCTCAGTAACTAAGCGCATGCTAGGGAACAACATATGAGGACTTCACTGGCTGTGAGGAGTGAACATTGTGAACGCTCATATTGATACATTAATACAAAGCACACACCAACCCATAGTTACTTATGACATGTGTATGTGTATGCATTACATTATATTTTATTGTAGCATGRTTTGTGTACCTATACATTGGTTTTGTCTTTCATTTTTTTTTCAGTGTATATGTGTGCATACATGTCTGTATGTTCAGGTGGTTATACACAYGTGAATATGCCTGAGTTTGATTTCAGGAAACATTCTCRGTCACTCTTTTATCCTATTCTTCTGAAGCAGTGTCAATAAAATCCAGAATTGGCCAATATAGCTGATGTCACCATCTGGCTCCCTCTAGGGAAACCCTGTCTCCACCTTCCAAATAATGGAGCTGCAGTTGGGCTATCATCCCCACCTGTCACTTAAGTGGGTTCTATAGATCCGAATTCCAGACTTCATGCTTATATAGCAAACACTATAACCATGGAGCAATCTTCTGGTCTTATTTTTGTCCCTGTTTTTATGTTACTATCATGTATTACTTGGATATGATCATAGGCCTTGCTATGGTGTTTTCTTTCACACATGCACATATTGTGCTTTGACCTGACTGGCCATTATCCTCTCTTGTCCCATCCTACTCCTCCCAATCCCCTTTCTCTTCCCTACCTTCTTAATGACTGTCCTGCTAAAGAAGACTCCCATTCCTACCAACCATCAAGTGCACACACACACACACACACACACACACACACACACATACACACACAACTGCCCAATTATATTAGACATAAAAATGTGGAGAAAAATATCAATGTGTAACTTAGTGAGTTATCTGCTATAAATGGAAAGTTTGGCCTCTTCTTCTAACTAAATATGTTCAGCCCTGTGGTCAGGATACTTGGAACAAGGACCCTTAGGAAGAGATTAGATCATGAGAATCGACCCATACATATGGTCTGTGCACTACAAAGGGCCCATGGAGTTGATATGCCCTATGCCCTAAGAGGGCATAGCACAGAGATTTGTTCATGAACCAGGAATCACTTCAGCACCTTGACTTTTGATTTCCCATCCTAAAACACTGTGAGAAATGCATTATTTGTTGTTCATAAGCCATCTGGCAGGTTATATTTTGTTATAAAAGCCTGAATGGTCTAAGAATTCAACATAAAGTTGGATGCCATTTGCCTGAAGCTCAGGTCAAGAAATTGTATAGTTGAAGTCATTATGAAATCTATATGCTACCTTCCCAACAAACCCCTGCATCCTTTTAGAAGATAACCACAACTCTGACTTGTGATGGCCTCTAACATGTTRTCAGGATTGCTACACTTTAGCTCTTCAGAGTCTTATAAAAGCTATGCATTGAAGGCTTGGCTACCAGYTTAGAACCTATGTGAGGAAGTAAAACCTTTAGGAGGTGGAACCAGAGAAGGAAGTTAGGTCAATGGAGGAGTGGTTTTGCAAGAGATTCTGGGATTCTAGCCTCTTCCCATGTCTTTGCTTCCTGACCATGGCAAGGTAAGCAACTCCACTCTACAAGATACTGGAAATCATAATATTCTAACTTAAAACAGAACCAAAGCATCAGATCCAATTAATCAGTCATGGGCTGATACCAAGACCCCAAATAAATGTTTCTTATAAAGTTTATTACCTCTATATCTTTGTCCCAGCAATTAAAAGCTGACTAATACAGGAGTATTTTTTT
>BDUI01002092.1:117393-135471 GCA_002335545.1 Apodemus speciosus | reverse complement strand
GGACCGGTTTCTGTGTTTTCCTAGGTTAAACGTACAGTATTTACAGTGTTAAAACTTTAGTGGGAAACGTAAGCAAAGCTGGAAATGAGGAGAAACTGAGGCAGGCTCTCAGTTTTGATGACTCTGAAACCATAAAGCATTAGCCGCCTCCAGCCTTCTTAGAACAGTATCCCTTTTGCCTCTGGACCTGCCTTCTAAACYTTGTCCATCAACTGCTGCTCCCGTCCTGGCCWCGAGGGAGCCGTTTACGGACTTSGGTCTGCCAAGAGACCATGCTTTTATTCCGCTGGGCACCTGTTTTAAATTACTTCTTTCCCAGGAGGCTTTTTCCTATTWAATGAAAGCGAGACGTAGACTCGGTACCACAAACAGCACACGGACACATGAGCCCAAGAACGAAGCACARTTAAAAYGATGGGTGGCCAAGGATGCTGCTTGGTATCTCTTAGCCTGTAAGCTCCAGGAGAGCAGGGACTGCGGGCTTTCTTGCGATCTCTAGCGCCCCCTGTAGGAGCATTCAGTATGTATTATTTCGTGATACCTTTTTTTTGTTTGAAGTGTGCTTCCGTTGTGAACAGAGGAACCCAATTGGCCGGCTGATGTTTGATGTTGTCCTTTTTGTTTCTGTCTCAATGGCGTGCTTCCAGCATTAGTCACAGAAGGGACAGAAGGAAGAGGCTGTTGGGATGTGGATCCCGGGCTCCAGGGTGTGGTAACCGACTTGGCGGTCTCTGATGCAGGGGAGAAGGTATTGTTGATTGTTAACCAACTTGCTAGTAACCAGAACCCATTGCTTTGTATACAAAGTAACTTCAGCTCTCAGGCAGTGAGTGGATTGAAAATACTTTTTCTGAGTGGTTTCTGATCCAATATCTATATTGAAACTTTCTAAACTACTWCTTCTTTAAATATTTGTGCTCTTTCTATATCATGTAAATGTTAAAAAAAAAATACTGAAAAGTTATTAAAAACCAAAACACAAAGCTTGAAAACCCTCATGTGTGTCTGCGCTCTTTGACTTCCGGCTTCCTTTCTGCACTGCAAACCTTTGCTTTTCCTCACCACTTCTGGCAACTGTCTGTTGGCGAGGTGGCCCCGACACTGGGATGGCTCACCACCAGATGGCGCCCTTGGAGCCGAGCCGATTTCCACTTTGGGATGGTCTTGCTTCTGATCTCTACTGTGACCCTCCGCTCCTCACCTGTTCTCCRCCTTCCTCTCGAGACTTGGAATCCACATCACCACCTTTTGCCTGTGCTCTCTGATTCTTGATATATGGAGGCTGTAACCCACTCTGTAGAAATTCCATGCGTACAGTGGTCTATTAACTTCACGAGTGTGAGTTYGTAAGCAGGGGAGGGACAACACTGTGCTTCTGGGAGGGGAAGTCAGGTCAAGAGTGTTTACTTTGTCTAGCATTGATTTAGCCCCATCTCCAAGTATCGATGTCCAGCAGTGTAGGACTACAGGATATGTACGTTACAGATGCAACATCTTGCTGTTTCGTGTTTCCTAGATATGTGACGTAGGACAGAGCCAAGTCTGGCTTTCAGAATTTCACAGAAAAGTCAGCTCTGATTTAGTATTCATTTGCAAGCCTCAGAGGCCCAAGTTAATTTACGGATACAGAATTTTACTCTATTACTCTGACTGAAAGCTTTGACCTAGTTTGTCTTAAATTGTCCCTGCTTTTCCATGTGATCTTCACTTTGTAAGTAGTTTTCAATTGCTCCTAGGTTTTTTAGGGAGGAAAGATAATTGATCGATGTCAGCTTAATTCTGCACAGAAAATGGCTTGACTCCTACTCCTTACTCGGTTACAGGTGGAGAAATGAGTTCAGGTTTCTCTTTCTATTAACCTCTGGAAAATCTGACACTTGATGGGGCCTTTGAGAATGGATATAAACAGATTTATAGAAAGACCGCTTGGCTAAAGCTTTAAGCAAGTATATAGTGGATGTCTTGGTATTAGTGTCCTTAAAAAGATGAGGTTAAAACAAAATTCTGAAAAATTAAAAACAATAACACAAGGGTAGAAATTCTCCTCTCAATGATCAACGGTAGTTATGCAGTAGAGCCACCAGGTGGCACATGAGGTCCATTAAAAAGACTATGCACACTTCCCAAACCCAGAGGTTTGAGCAGTAAGTAACCAAATGTAGCACAGTCCAACTTATTTCTACATTTCGCTTCTTTGTAGAATATAAAACTTAGAAATATCATGTTTTTTTGCTTTGTTTTCCACAAAAAGCAGTGGATGGGCCAAGAGGGGCTCAAAAGAAACACAAGAACTTAACCACCTTAAGTTCTGGTATCTTCCCATACATTTGTGCACAGTTCTAAAGTACTGACATGGTATCTCTCTCTCTCTTCTACCTTTGTCCTTTCCCTGTTAAGGGACTGATTAGCAACACAATCTGTACTGACAGTGTGAAGGAAAAGGAGATTGGGCTCACTCATCACCAGCTTAAGCTAAGTGCCTCCTTTAAGCCACAAGGTGAACCGAGGTTGACTTTCTTTAGGCCTTAATGCCACGTGTGCTCAGACACAAGCAAGCCTCATGCAGGAGGCTGGAGGCTCTTAGAGGATGGCTTCCTATCTCCTAAAATGTGGAGTTTGTAGCATTCACTGCTGCTCATGAAAGAGAATTGGAGCAAGTTCAGCTTACAGTTATCTGTTGGTTGAGTGTCCCTTACAACGTTAAGCACCGTCCTTAGGTTTGCAGATATAATATTAAATGCATAAAATCTTACTATTCATTGGTTTACTAATGAGAGAAGACAGACGACACATAAACAAATGCTTAACGCAATGTTTGGAACAAAAATTGTATTAATCAGTATTTACACATTCCCTGATGTTCATTGGTGTGAAAGAGACAACGTCTGAGGCCCCAAGGACAAGATGGCCAGAGTCCTCTGGCTTCACTCATGGGTTTTGAGCTGGCTGGTGATGAACTGAGGTGGGATCTGAGACACCAACTAAGCGCTTCCCTGGGGCTGTCTCTCTCTAACTACCGCTACRCGGGTCTCATGATTCTCCAACATTGAGATGGGGACCTAGAGTCCCTGTGATGGTCTGTAGCCTCCAGAGAACAAGGTGCAACGGCCTTTCCTGGAGTTTCTTTACCATCCTCTATGCCATTTTAAGGGACGGTTGGGTAAGAGTTGTCACACATCTCTGAGTTTGAATGAGTGAGACCTGTACTGTCGAATGGCTTCCTAATTCTCCAGCCTGGGAGGAGATAGTTACTGTAGCTGAGGTAATGGATTTTAGACAGGGAAGCTCTTATGTCAGGAATACTTGATAGCTTTCAAAATTGGGTGGCTGTTCATTTTCCTGTGTTTTTATGTATTTTAGGTGGAATATAGAAGTTTCTCAGGTTCTTCACAGTCAGAGGTGAGCTACAGGTGCTTTAAACATATACCGTCCTTTTTCAGATTGTAGCTAAGGAAGCTTTTCAAGAACTTGACACACGTACTCTTTTTATACCCCCAGATTATACAAGCAATACAGAATTTAACGCGTCTCCTCTACAGCCTTCAGGTAATGACTCTCCTGTAATTTCAACCTTGTCAGTGTTTCTTTTAATGTACATTGATGATTTCCAGACCTCAGAAATTAGAACATTCGAAAGGTCGTAAGCCATCCTAGAAGAGTGCCAACCCCGCCCCCYAGGTGTGACTCCGCCGGACAAGCTGAGTTCACCTGGTTTTGTAATCATGAGGCAGCACGGCACTGGCACATTTTACCCGATTCTTCTCAGAGACCATAAAGCTCTTCATGTCTCTCAATAATAGCAATGAATCTGCTTGGGCCAGACACAGTGAACTTCTTAGGTGAGTGCAGCATGACTGCATGTCATCTAGATGTGTGTCGCCTCCACATCTGGCCTTAGGCCTTTGTGAAGAGCCGCTAAATAATTTGCATGTTCCTCTGTGCTTTGGTTTGCTCATCACTCAAACRCGCCTCCTACTAATGGCTTTGGTGGCTTTGTAGGAAGGCATAGGAATCACGCTAGTGTTGTGAGTTGGAAGCCTGTAATCCATCCCTCAGATGATACCCACTAAAGCTACCGGTACGCCCAACGTGTTTTCTGTGGTGGTTAGAAATTTTTAATGCTATCAAGACAATAGTTACAGTGTAGAAATTTTTGAGGGAGGATAAAAATCAAGTGTAATGTCTGTGGTTCTAAAGAGAGAATTGCTGTTGCCATGATAATTTAAAAAAAAAGGGAAACAAACAACTAATAAGGCATTGGTTACCCATGTCATGTGTTTCCCTTCAGTTTAGACCATTCCATGTCACCCGTTGGTGACACACATCTTTCYGTGGCGTCAATTATACACAGCATGCTTGTTAATGTATGTACAGTGTTCAGGTCTATAGAATTCAGTCCCAATTATTTATATTTATGTTATTGATAACACAAAGCATCAACATCCTTATAGTAAGTATTTTTAACCATAGCTGAATGTTTCCATGGGCTAAAGTTACTATCGTTGCCTTTTTGCAATTTTAGTAAACGGCCAAGTTAATCGGTCATCTCTTTTTCTTTTTCCTCCCTGTCCCTCCTCAATTTAAAAGTGGAGCCAGCTCTCAGATGACTTAACTTGCACTTCTTTACTTCTTACCAGGACCAAGCATAACCTCCCAGTTTTCCTTAGTCTTTCATAGCTCATAGTTTACACCTCAGGACTGTGAAAGGTAAATTAAGTCTAAATTTGGAACAGAAAACAGAGAGTCTGCAGCATTAGATGTTTTCTTACGTATATTTTGACAACAGGAAAACTTCCTCTTTAGCACGATGCCTGTTCTTGCTCCAGTGCCAGCACCGCTCCTCAGTTACGAAAGCTTGGGGCTGCGTTGGAGTTCACAGCAGCACTAGCTCCTCTTAGTGTTTTTCTACATAGTTTGCATATGTTACAAGGTTTGAGGATCCCTCTGTCCAGTGTCCTAGATTAAATCGGCATTGTATTTATGAATGGAAAAGGACTTGTGCTTCTTCTTTGACCAGGTCTGTCTGAGAACAGGGTCAGACCCTTCTTATTTTAAGTTATGCTGGAAGCTTTATAATTGTCTTCATACAGATACTCTACAAATTAAAAAAAAANAGGTGTGACTCCGCCGGACAAGCTGAGTTCACCTGGTTTTGTAATCATGAGGCAGCACGGCACTGGCACATTTTACCCGATTCTTCTCAGAGACCATAAAGCTCTTCATGTCTCTCAATAATAGCAATGAATCTGCTTGGGCCAGACACAGTGAACTTCTTAGGTGAGTGCAGCATGACTGCATGTCATCTAGATGTGTGTCGCCTCCACATCTGGCCTTAGGCCTTTGTGAAGAGCCGCTAAATAATTTGCATGTTCCTCTGTGCTTTGGTTTGCTCATCACTCAAACRCGCCTCCTACTAATGGCTTTGGTGGCTTTGTAGGAAGGCATAGGAATCACGCTAGTGTTGTGAGTTGGAAGCCTGTAATCCATCCCTCAGATGATACCCACTAAAGCTACCGGTACGCCCAACGTGTTTTCTGTGGTGGTTAGAAATTTTTAATGCTATCAAGACAATAGTTACAGTGTAGAAATTTTTGAGGGAGGATAAAAATCAAGTGTAATGTCTGTGGTTCTAAAGAGAGAATTGCTGTTGCCATGATAATTTAAAAAAAAAGGGAAACAAACAACTAATAAGGCATTGGTTACCCATGTCATGTGTTTCCCTTCAGTTTAGACCATTCCATGTCACCCGTTGGTGACACACATCTTTCYGTGGCGTCAATTATACACAGCATGCTTGTTAATGTATGTACAGTGTTCAGGTCTATAGAATTCAGTCCCAATTATTTATATTTATGTTATTGATAACACAAAGCATCAACATCCTTATAGTAAGTATTTTTAACCATAGCTGAATGTTTCCATGGGCTAAAGTTACTATCGTTGCCTTTTTGCAATTTTAGTAAACGGCCAAGTTAATCGGTCATCTCTTTTTCTTTTTCCTCCCTGTCCCTCCTCAATTTAAAAGTGGAGCCAGCTCTCAGATGACTTAACTTGCACTTCTTTACTTCTTACCAGGACCAAGCATAACCTCCCAGTTTTCCTTAGTCTTTCATAGCTCATAGTTTACACCTCAGGACTGTGAAAGGTAAATTAAGTCTAAATTTGGAACAGAAAACAGAGAGTCTGCAGCATTAGATGTTTTCTTACGTATATTTTGACAACAGGAAAACTTCCTCTTTAGCACGATGCCTGTTCTTGCTCCAGTGCCAGCACCGCTCCTCAGTTACGAAAGCTTGGGGCTGCGTTGGAGTTCACAGCAGCACTAGCTCCTCTTAGTGTTTTTCTACATAGTTTGCATATGTTACAAGGTTTGTAGATCCCTCTGTCCAGTGTCCTAGATTAAATCGGCATTGTATTTATGAATGGAAAAGGACTTGTGCTTCTTCTTTGACCAGGTCTGTCTGAGAACAGGGTCAGACCCTTCTTATTTTAAGTTATGCTGGAAGCTTTATAATTGTCTTCATACAGATACTCTACAAATTAAAAAATATGTCTATGCTTATCCAGTTATGGTTGTGAATAAAAGATATTGGTTTTTGTTTATTTTTTCTAATATCATCCAACCCATTTAACTTCAGTTTTTGTTTTAATAAAATTTCCCATAGATTCTCTGGGATATTTCTTGTAGAAATTTTGAAAAAAAAATAGTACTATGACTATTTTTCAATACTTATATCAATTGAATTTTCTTGGCTTATTGCTTTGGGTAGATATAGGGTCATCTAACTTTTTGGCATGGTGATAGAGCACTGTGTTCTACAGATGTGTTGGGATGCATTTGGAGTTATCCTGGGATCCATGTGGTATATGGACCACAGTTTGGCCATGTCTCTATCTGAAACTATGTTAACAGTGGTARCAGTAAACTTCTTATCTTATTCGTATCACGTGGCAATGCCTTTACTGTCTTGTGTAAGATAGGGGATCTGAGAGTCCCATTGATTGTATGAAACAAACAAGCTGTTTTTTAGATGTCAGCTGAGAAGCTTTTTACAAAGTCCATTCAACTCTCGGAGGCTATAAACATTGAGCATCCTGACACATGTTGCCTGATGAAAAGATGGGGAGCCATTTTTGTTTTTGCTGCTCACCTCTAAGTGCAGCCCTTATCTTTATTTTGCAGTGTATCTTTGCTTCAGACAAGGTCAGCAGCCTACTGACCTCAGTTTTGCAATATGTTAAGTCACCTTTGGGCCATGACCCCTTGATGACCCTTTCACAGGGGTTGCTTAAGACCATCAGGGAAGGCAGATATTTATATTACGATTCATAACAGTAGCAAAATTACAGATATGAAGTAGGAACAAAAGTAACTTTATGGTTGGGGTTCACCAAAAGATGAGGAACTGTTTTGAGGGATCACAACGTTAGGAAGGTTGAGACCCACTGTGTTGACTACAAATAGGAAATATCAATGTCCCCAATAGATTCCCTTCATCACACCAAAGATTTTGAGTTGGTCTTAGGATATGGGGTCTGAAATATTTCTCTTTCGTGGTGTGGTCCTCTCTTTAGAGACTGAACTCTTGGCTGTTTCTGAAAATGTCATGAAAATGACAATTAGTCCCTGTATTAGCTTTGGAGAAGATAGACAGGCTAGAAAGGGAAATGGATCCAGATATGTGAAATGAGAGTGAATTAAGAATGCCTGAATGTAAAGTTAAATGTTGAAATCAATATCCAGTCTTCAGTGTATGCTTATGGAAGGGAAGAAAAATGGCCTTATCCCAACCTCAAGCAAACATGATGAGTTCCTTATGCTTACACTGAGTTATGCTAATTGCAGTCCTTACACAGAACTAATACCTATTTGTTTTGGCATGCAAAATAGGGGGTTTGTTGGCTTTATCGTTTGGATAACCTCGGAGTCTAGGGTATTAAGTAGTGGTAGCACCTACATACAGTATGCTTCAGGCCAGCAGAGTACCAGTGGTTTATTAATGTCAATTATCCCATGTTTAAAGACCACAGCGGTTAGTGCCCATTCTCCATGATGACCATTGCTCTTCTTATAACAGCTCTCCAAAAGCATTCATCCAGAGTGAACATGAGTTTTTATTTCAATTAATTTTCAATTTAAAACTACAAGTTTTATTTCAAAAGGCCCTTGGCATAACATTTTCAAGTCTCATTCCAAGGCAAGTATGAATTTAAAACATCTTAGTTTGTGAACTTTCAGAAATATAGAAGATTGCAAATCACATGCACCAATGAGCAACCCCCCATCTTCCCAGGGTGCGTGTTACACGGGCAATTTGAAAATGTCTTAGGAAGCAAAAATTTGAAATTATCCTTAGGACGGTGGTGACGTCTCATTCAGAATTAAGCCATACGTTCATACCCAGTGCGTGTCCCTTTTGCGATGGAACCTTCAAAATTAAAAGCTTCCAAGAGTATTCACTATAGGTTTGCTGTTGTTTTGATTTAGTGGAATCTTTTCAGATCCTGGTAATTCTTTCCTGCAATGTTGCTAAGTTCTTCATAGTCAGATACTATGACTCAAAATGGTTTGTTAATGTTTAGTCCTGTCTGCTGGTATTTAGAGTTCCTATTTTTCCTTAACTGTAGYTGCCTCCTGTTAGCAATCCAGAAAACAATGACTTAGATTTATTTTTTGTATGACCTTCTTGCTCTARTGCTAAAGCCTAGCAGTAAGGAGACTAGTTCCACCCACTTCCATAGCTCCTAAAAACGGCATTAACGTCAATTCTCAGGCATTATGTTATAAAAAGAGTATTTGCCAAGTCTCCAAATAGTTGACTTTTATTTTTATGTCTTCATGAAAGCAATATATAAAGTTCAAATAATTTCTGGTTTGGGACTCAAATAAAGGATACTACTGTGTTTATATAGATTCTTAAATTCCCACGAATGATTGACTGGGGAYCTCAGAAGGAGAATGAGAATAGAACAGGAATTCAGAGTGTCGTGAATTTACTCACTAAGTTTATACCCAAAGGAGAAACTTAAATACAACCCAACAACCAGCAGCCAGTCACTTCTTCAAAAGCAAGAATGAGAATAACCAACTCRCTATRGCTGTAAGCTYTTWATCCGAGGTTGAAACCTAACCAACCTTGGATCGAAAAGATGGAAAGAGCAGTTCCAGAAAGTTCAGCAAAGCAGTTGGCTTTCASCCTCCCCATGGGAATGAAGTGATGTGTAGACGGCACRCTAGGTGTTGCAAATAATCTAGAGGGAACTCAAAGAGTTGGGAGTGAGGTGGGGGTATGGGTGRGTGATGTCTTACTACTAAGCCATTTCAGGACTTGAACATCAACAGTTTTGAATATCCGCTGGAGTCATTGAACCAAACCGTCTTAGTTACAAAAGGCCAGTGATATTGTATAAATTATTGTATATGTATATATTATTGTATATATTTGGGTGTATAAATCCCCCAAGTCATACTGCTAGGAAATGTAGACTCAAAGCTCCAAGGGCCTTGGATCTAGTTGGGAAGGAGCAGGATATAAAAGTAATCCCGCAGGCACTCCATGTTTTAGAAATATTTCTGATYAAGAGGTARACCATCCACAAGCTGTGCCAGCTTTGTGTCTTACTGACAAAGTACCCAAATAACAAGCTAGAAGAGAAAAAGCTGACGTTGGCTCCTGGTTTCAGTACATGGACGCTTGGTGCACCGTTCTGGGGAAAGCAGAACTTTGTGGTGGGGATACTAGGTAGACAGAGCTATTCACCTCATGGTACAAAAAGGGAAGGGCTGGGTCCCAGTATCCCCTTCCAGGATGGACACACACACACACACACACACACACACACACACACACACACGCACGCAGGCCCGAACCACTCCACCCCCACTTCTACATGACTATCTACTAAACCTGTCTCCTAAAAGTTCTGCCTTCTCCCACCAGCTCTACAGCAAACAAYGAAACCTTTAACCCAYAGCGTTTGGGGTCCCATTACCACCCCATATGTAACACAAATCTGTACTTACTCATTTGGCCTCTTCTCCCCCAAACCCTTATCCCCTCAGGCTGCCTTGACCATCCAGGACAGCCACATCGAGATCCACAAGCTGGTTCTACAGCAGCGGGAGAGCTTGGCCCCTAGCCTCTCCTTCCGAGGTGGCCCCTTGCAAGACCAGGAGAAATCCCGCTACCTGGAAAAGCAGCGTGAAGAGCTGGCCGACATCCACAAGCTTCAGCACCAGTTCCAGCAGGAGCAGAGGCGCTGGCATCGCGCATGCGACCAGCAACAGCGCGAGCAGGAAGCCCAAGAGAGCCGGCTGCAGGCGCGGGAACGGGAGTGCCARTCCCAGGAGGAACTGCTGCTGCGCCACCGTAGCGAGCTGGACCACCAACTCCAGGAGTATCAGCAGAGCCTCGAGCGGCTGCGGGAGGGCCAGCGGATGGTRGAGAGGGAGAGACAGAGGATGCGTGTCCAGCAGGGTCTGCTGGGCCACTGCAAGCACAGTCGCCAGTGGAGCCTCCCAGCAGTCTTCTCTTCAGGGAGCAAGGAGGTATGCCTTAGCCCTGTCTACCCTGGGCTTACCCAAACATCTGTGTTCCTGGTTCTTGTGGAAGAGCTCACAAAAGTTTCTCAATTTGGGAAAAAAAAGCCAATATTGTTTAGAAATAATTTGTATGTTTCTTGACTTGAAATATAGAAAATTTAAGGTCCTAGGCTTTTTTTGGTGCTCTGAGACACCCTTACCCTAAGAAAAGGATGGAGTTACCCCAGTAAGATAATGGTAAGGGTGAGTTGATCTGGAGGCACGTGCATTGTGAGTCATGCTGGTCTCTTGGTGTTTGAAGGACTCATCATAAACGATCTATTGTTGATAGACTAATAATAACCTATCATGTTGTATGGCACGTGTGTTTTTATAGATCACTTAGATCTTCACGTGTAAGTATTGAGCTGAGCAACTGATGTAGGAAGTTTATTTGCTCCTTGAAAGTTGGATGTAGCAAGTTCAAAATCCACGTCACTAAAAGTTGTCCTRAACCACCCTGACGAAGGACTGAGTAGGTCAAACAGTTTCAGAAGACCCCTGTGCACTCTGCATATGTCGTGCCATTGCTCKACAATTCCATTTGTCTGGGCAGAGTTTCTGCACTCTGCACCGCAYGTGTGTTTTTATTGATAGCGCATAAAGCTGTCAAAGTTAACAGGCATATAAGAAAGAACTATGTTGCATCTGATTTACCCTTCAAGTCTGCTAAATTTCGTTTATTACAAACTTCTTGTGCGTTGAAGGATGTTCTCAACCTTCTTGCATGGCAAACGTGGAGACACTGATTGCTTTGATTAAAATAAAGTGGAGATCCTCTGGTGGCGTAGATCTCTGTCCCGCATTTTTAAAAAGAAGATACATTGTGCATGGCTAGTTGGAGTTCCTTGTTCTAGCTCATTTAGAGGGGTTGGGAGGAAAGTGAATGGTAGATTTCTTTCTAAACTCATTTTTATTAAATTCATGATTTCTAGAACAAGAGTTTTCAGGCTTATGGGATAAATTAATACTTCATGAAACTTGTTTAAATTGCTAAATAAATTACTGTATTTTTTTTCTGTATTTCTTTATACAGGTGACGGAACTTAATCGAGCTGAGAGTTTGTGTCATGAAAATTCATTTTTCATCAATGAAGCTTTCGCACACATGTCACTTAACACGTCCAATAAACCAAACCCATCAGGTGTCCCCTGGGGCGCTCAGCCCCCAGGTGGATCTCATTTTGATTTGGCAAGGACTAGTGAGAGTCAAACAGAACTGAAGATAGACATTTCTCAGCCCTCCGAAGTCAACTCTGAACTCTGGACAACAGGGCTGGGCCATCAGAGACCTGCTCTCCAGGAAAACAGCAAGGAGTCTTGTAAAAATGGTAATTAATTCTTTACANAAATTACTGTATTTTTTTTCTGTATTTCTTTATACAGGTGACGGAACTTAATCGAGCTGAGAGTTTGTGTCATGAAAATTCATTTTTCATCAATGAAGCTTTCGCACACATGTCACTTAACACGTCCAATAAACCAAACCCATCAGGTGTCCCCTGGGGCGCTCAGCCCCCAGGTGGATCTCATTTTGATTTGGCAAGGACTAGTGAGAGTCAAACAGAACTGAAGATAGACATTTCTCAGCCCTCCGAAGTCAACTCTGAACTCTGGACAACAGGGCTGGGCCATCAGAGACCTGCTCTCCAGGAAAACAGCAAGGAGTCTTGTAAAAATGGTAATTAATTCTTTACATCTTCTGAATGATGTCAGTGTGAAATTGTTCTCTGAGTGGTTGGCTCCTTAGCAGAGTGAATGAACCCCAGTAAGCATAGCTTAGCAGTGGGTTAGAGGTTTCTTTGGGGAGCCTGATCCCCTTGCACTCCTAAGTATCTAAATAAATGAGGCCTTGTAGTAGGGCTTAGAGCAATGGTTCTCAACCTGTGGGCTGTGACGCTTTGGGGGTTTCAAGGACCCTTTCACAGGGGTCACCTAAGGCCGTCAGAAACCACAAATATTTGCATTACAATTCATAACAGTAACAAARCTACAGTTATGAAGTAGCAACAAAAATAATCTTATGGCTGGGGGTCACCACACTGTAAGGAACTCTTTTAAAGGGTTGCAGAGTCAGGAAGACTGAGCAGTGGCTCAGTGTATTCAATAGGGCGTGGCCAACAGTGTTTTTTAGGCCAGTGGGCTAAGTAATCTCCACTTAAAAGTGGGACACCTTGATATTTATTCTCGGCTGTAGTTAGACCCTGCCACGTCTAGATAGGTGTGTCTCGGTTGACACTCAGAAATAAAAGGTATGGACAGGATTTGTGTCTCRACTTTATTGTCTATCTGGGCGATTTCCTGTAACATTAGTGAAGTCTTCTGTTGTACTATTAAACACTCAGATTGAAACTGTTAACATCATTTGTCATTGTAAAAAAAGGTGTTGTCTCCCCATAAGTACCTCGTAAGAACACAATTTGCTAACCCCGTTAAAGCATTTGCCAAATATAAAGGAACGGCAGCTAGGGTTTCCAACTCTGTGTGAATCCAAATGATTGAAATCTCGGTCCATTTTGAATTGTTTTCCCTGGGATGGGAGGTAGGGAATTAGAAGAACTTGAAACCTCCCTTCAGAAAAACAGATGGTATGCAACCGAATAAACAAATGGCTGGCCACATGGATAGGAAATAAATCACCCACAGTGCAATGTTTCAGAAACATAAAACAATCAGGAGTTATAGCGATCTTTAGAACTGGACACAGATTTGTTTCCGGGCTTAACATATATTCTTAGTTTGTCAGTTGGGAGGATCATTTTTCAGCAACAAAAAGTTTTAAAGGCATTCGGTTCCTTCCAATTAGGGAGCAGTCATTCTGACACTGCCTGTGACTTGATTTATGACGGATCCCGGGAATGTTGAGCCTTAGCCCTGGCTGGCTCTTGACACTGCTTAGTCACTACTGTAGCGACTCCACTACTCTTGGAGAGAATGAGATCCTTCTTAAAAACATTGTTTTAAATTAAAAATCAATAAGTACGATGGAATACTTTGAACTAAAAAGTAAAGGGTCAAACAATATTTAGAAACTAGAAACCCCTCTCAGACAGTATCTTGGGACTCAGTCCTGTGGAGTCCAGGTTACGGATGTTACTGCTGGGCACATGATGCCTTGCTGCGTTGACTCACTGACTTGCTATGCGCAGGGTTTTATGCGCTATTGTCGGTGTGGTTTTGCATGCTGGCATTGGCATCATTCAAAAACTCCTTTTGAGTCAAATCACACTCGTCTTTTGTTTAGAAGTGTTCTTCTTCCTCCTTGGGTATCGTTTTCTCTCACCTCGGGCCTTAACGGCTCAAGCTCTGAAATACAAGCAGGATGCTTGTGACAGACAGAAAAATGTACCAAGGAAATAAGAAGTGATTAGACACAAAGCCGGTGTGTGGGCATAGGAAGGGTTAGATGGAGTCCATGGAAATGCTGAGAAAATTGACTCTTCGCTTAAGAAATCTATCACATGTCCAGTGGAGACCAAGGACGCTCAGGACATTGACCAGAGGGAGGAAGGTCAACTTCAGCCTGGGGCTGAGAAATAGGAGTCCGGTCAGATCTATTTACTGCTGAACTTGTACTAGTCAAAACCTGTTTGCTTAGTTTACCATGAGAAGTAATTTCTGGATGAGAGAGAAGACAGTCAAAGAACAGGAAGAGAGAGGACAGTGGAATAAAAACGGTTCTGTTTTTTTTTTTAAGGGGTGGTCAGGGACAGCTAACATTGTTCAACCCATTCCAAGCTTACAGAGCTCTGTGGCTTGAAAACCACGCAGCWTTGGCCCCTGGCAGGGGTTTTACTAGGCTCTGAGCACTCTCCACACATGYTTTTGTGGAAGCCAGGAGTTGCAGGGGACTGGGCTGGGCAGAAGCCAGGCACGGGCGTAGTGTTCGGTGTTGAGATGGAGCTCAGGCCAAGGCAGGGTGTTTGACTTCTGAATCTTTGAGTGAGTGGTTTTTAAGCGACCACTACAAAGGAGTCCTGTAGAGCACAGTACTCTAGCTGTGTTTGCCTACGATGTCCTAGACTGATATTTTTGCTAAATATGCCTTTAACTGTGATTGACGAAAGCTCTACTGTTTTATTGTTGGAATAAGGGCCTCTGTTTCAGGAGGAGCCTAAGAATCGTTTGTTCTCTTGTCTGGCCCCATGTTATGTTTGGGTCCAGCTCAGAAGAATAAAATTAAGGATTTCAGAAATAGGAGGACTGATAGGAAAAAAATGTATGTGAAAATGAAGTTCACAAGTATGTTCAGAAGTCACCTAGACTGGAATTTTCAATGTTTTTGTTTTTTCCTCTTTCAATCTGACCTCACCAGGACACTTCAGTTTGCTCTGACTTAGTTTAGTTTTTGAGTTATTCTTCYACCACCACCACCASCAGCAGCAATAACTACATGACAGGTCAGTTTKCAGCCTCTGTACAGAGGTTCTCCATGGAGAAAACCATTTAACACTCCCAGCCACCAACACAGTTCTGTGATGATCTCATAGTGGAGGGGTAACTTGGATGCAGCAAGGCAAAGCARCCAGACCAAGGTCACACAGCYAGCAAGGGAATCACCAAGAATTAAAGCTGGGAAGACGGTCTCTGCAGCCCGTGTTCTCAAATCATTGCGTGGAACCAATCCCTAAGAGCCCCGCAGCCCTGTGCATTTAGCAGACCTCGGAGGAGACGTGGAATACATCTATATTTAGTGCCTGGCAGGGTTCTCACAATNTAGGAGGACTGATAGGAAAAAAATGTATGTGAAAATGAAGTTCACAAGTATGTTCAGAAGTCACCTAGACTGGAATTTTCAATGTTTTTGTTTTTTCCTCTTTCAATCTGACCTCACCAGGACACTTCAGTTTGCTCTGACTTAGTTTAGTTTTTGAGTTATTCTTCTACCACCACCACCAGCAGCAGCAATAACTACATGACAGGTCAGTTTGCAGCCTCTGTACAGAGGTTCTCCATGGAGAAAACCATTTAACACTCCCAGCCACCAACACAGTTCTGTGATGATCTCATAGTGGAGGGGTAACTTGGATGCAGCAAGGCAAAGCARCCAGACCAAGGTCACACAGCYAGCAAGGGAATCACCAAGAATTAAAGCTGGGAAGACGGTCTCTGCAGCCCGTGTTCTCAAATCATTGCGTGGAACCAATCCCTAAGAGCCCCGCAGCCCTGTGCATTTAGCAGACCTCGGAGGAGACGTGGAATACATCTATATTTAGTGCCTGGCAGGGTTCTCACAATTAAGGGCCAGGATTTTGTTTTTGTTTATCCCCCTTCYTCTTTTAATATTACCATTTGGAAGCTATTTCTAAAGGTTTTGGATTTCTGTGGCCAAGTCTTTCTTGGGACCTGAGCATCTTCAGATATCATAAATAGCCTGTAGCTTCAGTTACATCCCAGGAGACACTTTTTTTTTTTCTCAAGAAAAAAATGTGGTTTTCTAATGTTTAATAATAACTCCATTTTATTTCTAAATATTTAAGGTAACACCATAAAGAAGTTTACTTTCTAGTTTTGGAAGCTATTTCATGAGCAAAATTCTTGGATATTTGAATATTAAATCCAAATTGGCATTTGATTTTATTTATAATGGATGGATGGTTGGTTTAAGGACTTTTTTTTCTTGCCCTCTTCTGAGGGATACCACCAGCCAAGACCACAAAACRTTTGAATTTCTTTGAACAATGAAGTCTCTGTGGGGCAATTGCTATGTAATTGGTCCTATGAAAGCCCAATGGCACTACTCTTAAAGCCCCCCACCCAAAGTCAGTTTATCTCATTACTGTGATTTTTATTCCTCGTAGCTTTTAGAATTCTACAACTTTATACTGAATGCATCCAGTTAGTGTCTGTTACTTGCTCTTTTCATCCATCAATGAAGAAAGTATTTTATGGTATGGAAATCTAAAATCTGTTTACACGTAGTCTCACCTTCTATTTAAAAATTTTAAATATCTCAGTACTCCACTTTCAGATTACCTAAAATGTTGTCTTTGATGATATACAAGAATCATTATGTTACATGTAAAATAAACATTAGATCGGGTCCATTTAAATTATTGCTATTGGACACTGTGATGTGTGTGTGTGTGAGAGAGAGTACGTGTGTGTATACTGCGTCTGTGTGGAGGTCAGAAGACATTTGGGAGTCGAATTCTCCTCCCACCTTGTTGAGGTGGGGTCTTTCGTGTTGCCTCCATGCTGTGTGCCCCAGTCTAGCTGGTCCATGAGCTTCTGGACAATTCTCCTGTCTCAGCCTCTCACCCTGGTTTTAGGGGTGCTGGAACTACACATTCAAACCACCACAACCAGTTTCTTTTACATGGATTTCAGGAATCAAACTCAGGTCATCAAACTTGTGGCGAGCCCTCTTACTCTCACCCAGCCTCCTCACCGGCTCATGCGTTTGTGACAGTCTTATAGATATGGAACAAAAGAGTACCTTTAGAAGACGTAAGAAAGCCCAGGCTGGTTCCAAACTCCCTATGTAACCAAAGATGCCCTTGAACCTCCCACGCCTGCCCCCTCTCCCACGTGCTTGGATTACAGGCACGCGCTGCTGCCGTATGTCTAGTGTGTGATGCCCAGGATTGAACCTGGGCCTTTATTCACACTAAGCAAGCAAGCGCTCCCGTGACTGAGCTGCAAGAGCAACTTCATTGTTTTGGCCCCAAAGGAATTTTTCTTTCATTACATATTAGAACCTGGTGCCCAGCAAAATATTTTSAAACTTAAGGGCCCTGTATTCAGAATATCTCATCTGGGTAATGTGTTGTTGACACATTTCTTTTCTTTTTTCTTTTTTTGATTTTATTTGAACAAACAGAGATAGGTGCGCCAGGCTTTTGGGTAACAGACTTTCCAAGCATAACTGTTTTGAAATGAAAAACTATGCTATAGTTCTTAAGTCTTCAAACAGTTGAGAATCTGGTAACTGCCAGTGTTTAATAACTATTCTAGAACTTGGCACCTTATGTGGGCAGTCTGAGAGGAAAGAAGCCGTGCTGGAGGCTTGCGGCGCCATTTCCCATAAACGGGAATTTGGCTTTAGGCTCTATCAGCTTCAGGGACAAAGGTGCATTTGAAAAGAGAGTCATTTAAGTTTTCAAGGGCTGCCGAGCCAAGTACCTCAGACTTGGTGGCTTCCACAACAGAAATTTGCATTTTCCTGTGTCTTTTCCCTGTGTMTGTACAGAATCTCCCCTCTGTGCCTATTCRAGTTCTAAGCAACTCTCCTTAGAAGAACATCAGCTATATTACACTAGGGGCTATACTAATAAACACCTTTATAAACACTTCTTGGATGGCCATATATCCAAATATATCGCGGTACCAAGGGGTATGTGTTCACKTCTAAGGAGCATAAGTAAGTCCTTAACAGGGAATAAGATGATGGCTTTCTTCCCTACAATAGTTTAGATGTCAAGGAAGCTTTAATTTTCATTTAAGCCTTCTGAAGTTGAACTATAATTTACCTGCTTTGTTTTTGGTGGGGGGGG